>JARJLF010003892.1:0-10386 GCA_029378395.1 Mycena leptocephala
TTTGATCATCCGGTGACTTGAAATGGATTGTGAAATGGACTCTATGTCGGGCCAACCTTCTGAGGATCTTATCCTCCGCGAAACGTGTCGAGTCCGAATCCATTTTGAAGCTCCGCGTGTACCGGTACGTCGTTCAGAGAATCCACGTAGACTCGGAAGGGTAGAGCGAGTCCAACAGAAACAAATGATTGTCATTGATTTTGACGCGGGATGATTGATCCAGGGTGGAGTGAGAAGATGATGTTTAATGTTGGACGCAGATCCTGATCACCTCTATATAATTAATTTTGATTCCAGTGTCCGAGTCGGAGGTGCGATGCGAGCTCGATTATGAATTGAGACGAGAGGCGGAGGAGAGGGAGGTGGAGGAGGTGGAAGAGGGATGGAGGTGGACGACCTCGAAGATAAAAATATGAACTTGAAATGAACCCAGAAGAATTAGAGAGAAACGGGAACACAGAGAAAACGAGTGAAACGCGAGAAGCCTATGACTGTGATAGAGAACTTGAAGAGAAAAGAACATGTCGATCTGACAGTCCGCAGGAAGCGCCTGCAAAAACCGAAACACGACAAACTAAAAACTTGACACTAAAAATGAGCTCGGGAGAAGCAGAAAAACGGGACAGAGAGGAAGTCACCGAACGCCAGACTGCGGGGAACCTGAAAATAAGAAACAGACCAAGCCAAGTGGAATGTGCCGAGGATGAAGACTGCAAAGAATCTAATCTCATGATCGAGAACCGAGCCTTTGAAGTGAGATGATCAATGTTCTGCGAAGGTCGAAGACTCTCCCGCTGTGATTCAGAACTGATCGGTATAGTCTAGTCTAGACGAACAAGTACCAGTTCGGTGAGAGTTGCTTGTCCACGTGTTCAGTTAATTAATCACCGAGTTCGAAGTGCAGAGGTTCTCCACCTTGCATTCTTTGCTAAACTATTTTAGTTACTGCAGACCAGTGAGAGAATCCAAGTAGTGGAAGTCTACGAGCTCAAGAACCCAGTTGAAATTGGACTCGAGGTGGATGATCAATGTTCAGCGACGCTTATTCGGTCCGAGGACACGCGTTTGTTTCACCTACTTAATTAATTGCCGAGTTCGAAGTACGGATGGTTCTCTATCCCCATCCCCTTCGAAGTCGTGCTCAGAGATCAATGTCAATGCCAATGTCATTGGCCGCCGCCCATGACGACCGTCAACTTGAAGACCCAATCGGTGAGTCTGTGACCACTGAGTCCTGACACCGTGCGACGTGGAGGCGTCAGAATCAGATTGTATCAAAGCCAATGAAAAAAATTCAAGATACCAAGGACGAAGCAAGGAGGCGATTTAAAAAGAGGAGGTGATCCCGAAGTTGATGCACTATGATGGCCAAAAGATTTAAACCCGTTCCCGGATGCGACTCCGGCCGAAGGAAGAAGGAAGACGAGGATGGGCGCTTTATTTACTCGCGGAGCTGGGCTTGCGAACTCGAGAGGAGACTTGGTCGTAAGGTTCGAACTCGGTGCCAAGATCGAGACACCCCATTAATCCTGATGAAAGAGCAGAGAAAGAGGAACGGAAACAGAAAGACTTTTTTTTCGCCCAGCGCCTAAGTGCTTCTGTCTCACTGCCAATGCCATTGGACGCTGGCCCGTGGCGATCGTAGTATGTATACCATTTGAAAATTTCCGAACAACCAGCAAATTACTGGAAACAACATATTGTGCAAATAAATAATCGGAACTCGACAGGAGGGAGACACTCGTTTCAAGTTGGGACCAGTAAAGTGATTATAAAGGCTTAAGTTCAGGAAAGGGAAAATTCAAACTGAAGAACTTAAAAGCCGATTTAGAGTTGGTCCGTTCCTTCGGGTGATACATACATACACAAGCGGAGGACGTGGAATCGGGATTCCCAGAGGACCAGAGAGCGTGGAAATGGACACTGGACAGTGAGCGGGAATTCCGAGTCCGATTCGAGGCTTTGAGTCTTGACGCGCGCGCCGGGACGAATTTGGATTGATCCACGGTGGAGTGAGAGAATGATCTACGGTTGTAATAAGTGGTCCAGTAATGTTCGTTTTTGGCTAATGGACCGTGGACGCAGATCCTGATCGTGGGACGTGATATATTATAATTAATTTTGATGTCCGAGTCGGAGGTGCGATGCGAGCTTGATTGCGCGAGATCGAAATAGGAAGAGGAAGCAAGGAAGAGGGTTGGAGGTTGGGAAGTGGAGGTTGGGAGGTTGGATGTGAAACATGGAACATCGAATGTGAAACATGGAACATCGAAGAGAAGAATTTAGACTTGAAATTGAAATTGAACACAGAAGAGTGGAGTCACGGTCGAGCGCTCCGGCACGGAGTGAAACACGAGAAATCTATGTGTCATGGAGAACTTGAAGACCAATGAGGAAAAGAAGAAAAAAGAAGGGTAGAGAGGAGATCCGACAGGCCGGAAGTAGCAGCTTGAACACAAAAGCGCGAGAATGGTTGTCGGGTCCAAAGGAGAGCCTGAAGGGAAAAAATCCAAGGACTTCTTCGCGAAGTTGCCGAGAGTGAGAGTGAGGCTGCGGCTTGCGGGGAACGTGGAACGTGGAAATAAGAGACAGCTGAATCGGATCAAAACAAGATTCAATCAAGATGAGGATGTAGATGTAGATGAAGCGGGGATGGATCCGCGTCAGTCCGCGTCAGAGTGCAGGGTCTAGAGCATGGCCCCCGGGGCTGGCCATTGACGCGACGCGACTCGACTTGAGGTAAGTTAGGAGGTTGTTCAAGTTGTTGAACCACCTGTCTACGAGAGACTACAGAGAATCTAATATTCTCCTCCTCCTAATTATGATCCAGAACCGAGTTGTGAGTAAGCTGAGAAGCCTATTCGGTCCGAGGACACGCGTTTGTTTGAGTTCAAGTTGATTAATTACCGAGTTCGAACGTTCGAACGTTCGAGACTGCACTGAACCAGTGAGAGAATCGAATCCAAGTGGCGGACGCTCACGAGATCCTTGCAAGAACCGAGTTGGAGTCTGGATGAGACTTGAGCTTGAGGTGGAATAAATGATGTATGGTCTGCGAAGGTAAGTTATCTGCCGCTGGGAATCAGAAGTAATTCGGTCCGACTCGCGCTTGTACACGTGTTTCAACTTTCGCTTAATTACCGAATTGCGTCCCCATTAACGAGAAGAGGAGGTTCTCCATCCCCATCCCCATCCCCATCCCCATCCCCATAAGCGGCTTCGGTGTCAATGCCAATGCCAATGTCCTTGGCCGCCGTCCATGACGACCGTCAAGAACCACTGACACCGTGAAGGCGTTAGATTCTTAGAATAAAAATTATAGAGATACAAAGTGGGGGAGCGAAGACGAGGGAAGAACGGAGAACGAAGCACGAAGCGCAGGCGGTATTAGACGGTCGATTGTTGAATACTCTTTGCTTGAACTTTATTCGGGTATTGATGTAAATATATGAAGAGAACTGGAATTTGGAAATCTTGGATTTGCAACCAATATGCCGTGGTGGATGGGAAATTCCACAGGCCAAGTTGAGGGGGCAGAGCAAAAACAGGAGAATGTGGGAGGTCAACGCAGAGTGCGGGAAGTGTGGGGTTGGGTGAACTTGCACGGTCAGGTGATCGAATTGGGACGACTATAGTACTGAAGACTGAGAGAAGTTTACGAGTTGAGCCGTTGATGTACAGTAAGTATGTTTGCTAAGGGAGGAGGGGGAGGCTCTCCGGGACTGCGATGCCAGACGCTCTCATGTAGTCACTGTGCCTATGTTCGATATTCTCTCTAGTACTAAATGCGGTCGAAACATAAGTTGCAGAAGTAAAGCAAAAAATAATAAAATGGGCCACAGGCGCGTGCGATGCCATTGAGACGAGTGAGTTTTGGATTGCCGCTGAGAGACGAGACAACGTATGAGGCAGTTTCTGAACAAGCCAGTTTCTGAGCAGGCGTAGATTCAGGATATAATTATTGTCAATGTGGAGTTAAGTTGAGTTACTCCGTTGACACACAGGCAGGGAACGTGGAATCAACGGGAGGAGGGCCCGTCAACAGCGAGAATGCACAGCGGGAATGCAACACTGCGCATCACAGTTCTTCTTCGTATCTTAAGACTTTGATCATCCGGTGACTTGAAATTCCGTGTCGGGGGCCAGCCGTCCTAGAATCTTACCCTGCGCCCCAGCCCGCTTCACTGTGTCCAGTTTGAGTCCATTTTGACGCTCTACGCGTACCGGTAACGATTCACCTAGAAGGCTAGAAGGGTAGCTAGCTATACAAAGCCAGAAGAAACAGGGAACAAAATTAACAAACTCGAGGCCAACAGAAACGAATGATTGTGAATGGTTTTGAGGCTTGATTGATCCACGGTGGAGTGAGAGAATGATCTACGGGACGGGTGTATTAAGCAGTCCAGTAATGTTCTGTTCGTTGTTGGCTAATGGACGCAGATCCTGATCACCTACGGCCGTGGGACGTCGAAGGTCATATACTTATTATAATTGATTTCCGAGTCGGAGGTGCGATGCGAGCTCGTCCGTGGCTGTATTGGGGGGTGACACGTCGAAAAAAGAACCAGCCTCAGAGAGACCAAGAAAAACTGCGGAGAAGGAGTGTAGACTCAGAAGGCCAATTCTCTGTATGTATCCGGCCGTGCGAGGGAGGTGGTGGGTGGGATGCGAATAGGATTGACTACGCGAGAGGTGAATATAGAAAAGAGATCTAAAACGAGTGAAACGCGAGAAGAGAAGCCTATGATAGAGAACTTGAAGACCAAAGAAAGAAAAAAAAGAAGAGGAGGGGAGAGGAGATCCGGCCGACGCCTACATAAGGACATAAGGAAGCAGCAAAAAACAAAAATGTAAAAAAGAGGAAAACCAGAAAGAGAAACGGATCCAAGGACATTTCCTTTCCGGCGCCGGGGTGACTGGGTTGAATCAAGAGGAGACTCCCGTCTAAAATCACTTGCACGAGATCCTTGCAAGAAAGGTGAGGAGGAATAAATGATGAATGTTCAGCGCTCTGCGAAGCTTTCCCACTCTGCAGCGATTCGCGAAGCCAGTTCGGTCCGAGGACTCGCTTCACACTTCCAACTTCACACTTCAAGCCCAAGTCGTACACGTGTGTTCGAATTCGCTTAATTACCGAAGCCCAGACTCATCTTGACGGTCGTCATGGAAGGCGATCGGGGCGACACTTCAAGCTTGACATTTGACATGTACTGTATTGACACTTCAGAACCTCCGAGTCGGTGACATCGTGCGATGTGCGTCACGGTCGAATGAGATTAGATGATAGATGATAGATCAAAGAGAGAGAGAGAAAAAAAACATCGAGATAGAAGAGAGGAATGGTCGTTTGTTACGGGGATTTATGAGGAATACTTTACTCGGGGATTTGCGACCAGTATGCTAGTTAGTGGCTATGGAAGTCCAAAGTCGAGCGTTGAGAGAAGAGACGGGAGACTTGCAGGACTCGAGAGAATGCGAGGAATGTACATGTGGGGACTCTGGAGAATGCGGGGAGTGTGGGTAAAACTTGCAGGTGGCCATGGGAGTGAGTACTCGAGTACCGAACACAGAGAGGAGTTCACGAGATCGAGAATGGCAGAACCGAGATTAGACTTGAGCTGGCCACCATAGAATACATACACGTAAATGATGAATGTTTTCGAAGGATGGGATGGTTTCTGCCACGAATCTGGATCCGGATCCGGATAGCCGAATAGTCTGCATACAGTAGACCAGTTCGGTCCGAGGACGCGCGCGCGTTTGTTTCAGTTTCGCTTAATTACCGAATTCCGCGTTAACCATTGACGTTAACGAGAAGAAGAGGTTCTCCGTCCCCATTCATATCGTTAATTTGGATTTGGATTTGGATCCGAATGAGAAGAGGAGGTTCTCCAGCGCCTCTGAAGAAGCGAGCCACGGTAAGAAGCGGGCGGACGACTTCTCTGTCGATGTCAAACGCCAATTGTCATTGGGTGGTGGTGCGTGCCGATCGTACTCACGCGGTGTATATGTGTAATATGTATATGTATATGCAAAAGATGGGCATACCAATTTCCGAATAAGGTAGCGGCATAAAGTTGACGGGAGAAGAAAGTTGTGAGATAGACAGGAGGTGAAACAAGCTGGGGATGCGGGAATGCGGGAATGTGGGAATGTGGGAATGCGGGCGATGTGCGAGAGATCTAGAATCTAGAATCTAGACGGGACAGGAGAAGCCAGAAGCAAAGCAAGCACGAGCGGTGATCGCACGGTATCGGCCTCCGCTATGTCTTGGATTGCCGTGACAGGAAAAAGAAAAGTGAAACACCGAAGCTCTCGAGTGTGATCAAGCGAGGAGTGTAAGTGATCAAGCGAGGATTATTGGCTATGACCTATGACACAGATATCGATGCGCTCCAATGATGGGAGAGCGCTGTGGGTCCCAGGCTCGTCGGTTGCTACAACTGCGTCGCTCGTTGCTACAGCTGCGGGACGGGATCGACAGAAAATCCAGCCCACTCACATAATGAACGGTCGGCGGGCGCGGGAGTAAATCTGGATCCCAAATTAGGGATGTCAATTATGGCACGATGACATCACATTTACCCGGTGCCCGATCAAATCTTAATTGTCGATGATGTCAGTGTAACGCCGTGCCGCCGGGGAAAGTCGTGCGCCGTTGTTCGGTTTCGCGGTTTTGGTTGCCGACACCTGCAGAGAGGGATGTGCGAGGGAGGAAAGGGTGGCAAGGGAAAGACAAGTCAGAGGAAGGAAGGAAGAAGGGAAGACAGGAGATGCAAGGAAGAAGGAAGGAAGAAGGAGCGGATGCAACAAAGATATTACGCGGTAACTAGGGCGATGCCCGCTTTTGATTACGCGCGCTATGCGCTATTGTTTGTGCACCAAGAGCACACAAACAACAATACATGACGTAGCGGCAAACGAAAAAGGCGAGACAGGGTCGCTCCACACCACCAGCCGTCACTCGAAAGCAAGGCAGAGCAAAGGCAAACGACTACTTTGCTTGCTCCACCACACTTGGATACGATCCACTTCCACTTTGCATCTCCATACACCCGACCGACGCCGCAACGGGACTCCACCACATCTCCGCATTCACATTCCGCCAATCCACTCCACCGCCCCGCTACCCCACTTCCGCGGCTACTTTCCAGAATCTTATTACACACACACAAAATCCTCAAAGAAAATAACGAAAAAAATGGGCGGAGATCACAAATGCCCGGTGTGCCAGGCGACGTTCACGCGTCCCCAGCATGTCGCTAGACACATGCGTTCTCGTGAGTCGTCTGTCCTTCCTCTACTCTTTCCTTGTGGGACCCTGCAAATCTTCGCTCCATAATGAATGGACACATATAATGGAGTATATCCATCCATCTATCACACCTTCTGCGCATATCAGGCCGAGCCCCACCTTCCGTTATGCCGGCGGATGCGCTGGAAGGCCCCACAATCCTGTTGCCTAGTCTACGCACCCTTCCCACTGCCCTTCTCCGTCCTCCTCCTTCCTATCCTCCGCTCCCCATCTCATCCCATCCCATCCCATCCACCATCCACCTCGTCCACCTGCACCACAACGACATAATGACATGAGGCGCTAATACATCCCAGACACTGGCGACCGACCCTACAAATGCCAGCACTGCGGCGACCAATTCGCGCGCTCTGACCTGCTCTCGCGACACGTCAACAAGTGCCACGCCGCCGAGAAGGCGCTCGCCCTCGGTGGGGGCGGGCCGAGCGCACTGGCGCATGGCCAGTCCGGGAGGCGGAAGGTGCGTTTTTTTGTGCGATTTCGAGAGGATTTTGGAGCTCATTTTTTCTGCGTATTGTTTTATTATTTTCTCTGTCTGTCTGTCTTTCGGATGCTCGTCTTTGTTTCTCGTGTTGGCTCGGCGTTTATTGTTGGTGTTGCCTCGACTTCGACTTCGACTTCGACTCGGCCGTCTCGATTCTACTCCACCGAACGGAACACTTGATCTCAAACGTCCCAACTCCCGACTCCGTCCGCTCTCTGATGTGTCTCTCGACCGACTTGCCTTACCCTCCTCTCTGTGTCCTCTCCCCGCTCTCCCAAACACCTCTCTCCCCCTTGTCCTCAACTCGCTCCTCGGCACTCACAGGGCACAACGGCCGCCACCCGCGCCACCACCTCCAAGCAGGCGTGCGACCAGTGCGTCCAAAACAGCCTCGCGTGCGATGGGAGTAATCCATGTGGTGCGTTTGTCTCTATTCTTTCTTTCTTGCTTGTTCTTTTCTTTCATTTCAAAATTTCTGTGTTCTTTTCACTTGCCTTTGTGGTTTTTTTGGCTTCGATTCTTCTCCTTTTTCGAGCGTTTATTTGGTTTCTTGAACCTTTGTTCGGGGACCCTTCGAGCGTTCGTTGTTTTTTAATCGCGTCGTTGGATGTGGTTCGCTTCGCGTCCATCTATTCTCGGCGCGTTTGGCGTTTCTGTACCTTTCTCGCGTCGCGCTTGGCGTCGTACCTTTCTCGCGTTGGCGTTTGGGTTCGCGTCTGGACCCGGGCCGTTGGACGTGTCGATGCCGGGAGCGGGAGCGTCATCGGGAGCGTCATCGCGAGTCGGCGCCCGCGGCGCGAACGGCATGTTGTGTTCGAGTTGTGGGTTGAAGTGGCGGTGGCGGTTCTCCCGCGAGGAGGCGTGTCAAGTGGCGGCGGCGCGGGGGGCTTCGTTGTTGCGCTCCGTTGCGTTGCGCGCCGCGCGCTTGACGTTCGCTCCAATGGGGTGGGGTGGGGTGAAGTGGCGGTTCTCCCGCTCCCGCGAGGGAGGCGTGAAGTGGTGATCTGCGTCTACCGACGATGTTCTCCCGCGAAGGAGGCGAGGCGTTCCGGCGAAAGAGCCGTGCAGTGGCGTTCTGCCGATGCCGATGACGATGGTGTTGTTCGGGTGACGGTGACGCAGCGGCGGGGACGGCGCATTGGTGTGTTGTCGGTGTCGGTGTTGGAGTTGTGTTCTCCCGCGAAGGAGCCGTGCAGTGGCGGGTCGGCGGCTCGGCTCGTCTACCGACGATGTTGGTCCTTGCGGGCGCATGGGTCGTTCGGATGACTCAGCGCTGGCTTGTGCTTCTGTTCTGTTTCTGTGCCTGGTTCTCATCGTTCGAATGGACGACGACTCGACTACGAGGAGCCCGCTGGCTTGTTGACGTCGTACCTTTCCCGCTTTGCGCTGTATCTGGTTGGCGTTTGGTCCGCTGCCGTGGTGTTGGACGTTGGTCGGCGCGGGTACCAAGACCGGGAGTCGTGGCGCGTCTGCCGCGAGGGAGGCGCAGACAGACGCTCTTGTTCTCTAATGGCGTGAAGCCCTTCCCGCGTCATGCCGACGGTGACGCAGCGGCGTAGCTCTGACTCAGCCGCGTGCTTCCTTTACCTCTACTTCTACTTTTACTTTGGGCTTGGGCTCGGCCTTCCTTCGTCCCGAGCTTCCGTCTCCTTCTTTCTTATTTTTCTTCCTTTTTTTTCTG
This sequence comes from Mycena leptocephala, assembly GCA_029378395.1. NCBI lineage: Eukaryota > Fungi > Basidiomycota > Agaricomycetes > Agaricales > Mycenaceae > Mycena > Mycena leptocephala. The sequence continues at coordinate 9,481 of JARJLF010003892.1, forward strand.
TTGATTTTGCCTTGTCCCTCGCATCAAGTCCGAGGCTTGTTGATTTGCGGACGGGCGAGCGCGCACCCATTTCTTTGGTGTCTTTTTTTTTTTTTTTATTCCTTTCTTTTCTTTTTTGGTGATGGCGATGCGATGGCCGGGCGTGGATTCACGGGTGATTGTGTTGTGGTTGTGGGATTTCGCCGTTCGGGCGTGTGCGTGCGTCCAGCGTGTTGTCGTGCGTGCCTATTATCCCCACCCGCGCTCGGGCTTCGTCCGCGAGGGCTCTTTTTTTTTCTGTTTCTTTTTCTTTTGTTCGTCGCGTCAGGTCCAACACGCGGGCCTGTTGATTTGCGGACCAGTTCCAAGTTCTCGGCTGCCGATTGGCGACGATCCGTTTACTTTGTTTTTTCCCTTGTTTTATTCTCTTTTTTTTTTTGCGACGGCCCGGCGTGGTTGTGGATTGTGGATTTTCGCCATTCGGGCGTGGTTGCGTGCGGCGTGTTGTCGTCGTGCATTTCCATCCGCAAAAGAAAAAAAAGAAAAAAACCCTTCGTTCGTTCGTGGCGCCACGGGTCATGTTCGGGTCGTCACGGTTGCGGGATGGAGATCTGAGTCAGCGTGACGTGGAAGACCCTTTGGCTGTACGGTCGTCTGTCCCCGTGGATTCTTGGCCGTCGTTGCGTGTCTGCCTCGTCGCCCGCACGCACATTTTTCTGTGCAGCGACTTTGCATCTGTATTCTAGCGGGGCTCTATATTTGATTTTTTCGGGCTTGGGGCTTTTTTCCTTGTCCTTACTTTCACTTGCATTTTATCTTTCCTCTTCTGCGCCTCCTTCGCGCATCTCTTTTTGTCTGTTGTTTATTCATCCTTCTCCTGCCTTCCTTTCCTCTCCTTTACCCTCTCAACCCCTTACTAACGTCCTA
>JARJLF010003893.1:0-10373 GCA_029378395.1 Mycena leptocephala
AAACATGAAAAGCACCTCCGCATCATGATCCTACCCAGCAGATAAGCCAAACCGACCGCTCTGCGACTCCTCAGTAGGCGTTCGCTTCACTGACAGCCACGATGTACCGCCCTCTGCCGCAATCGCACGACTCCCCGTCGACGGTCCCAGACCAGCCAGAGTGCGCAGATTCCGATGAGATGCATTCTGAGTCTATGAACCATCGGGGTCGCCTCTCATCGTTCGTGCTTATCCTGTGCATCCTGCTGACGTTGGCGAACATCCTGGTCACGGTCTTGTCCCAGCGCCTCTCCACAAATATGTCGACTAGCTCACCCGTGGCACACAAAAACATTCACCTACTACGTCGTCCCTCTCCGTACATCAGGTTCGACGAAATACATCGCCCGTCGCCGCCCATACCGAGACAGTTCAACAACTATCCCATCACGCTGGCACAAATCGACGCTGCTAACGGCACCAGGATATTTGATGATGCCCATGGAGCATTCATGTCCCCAATCGGCACAATTGTTCCAGAGGAAAGGAGGGTTGTGGTCGGACCAACGGTAGGTCCTGCACTCCGAATCCGCTGATCCATCGACTGACAAGCCAGAAAGATTTCAACCATCATTCAGTTCAGGATCATAGACTGGGGAATGGAGGATTGTGAATTAACCCTTTCCTTACCGGCGATGGATCATGGGACATATATGAAGAGCGTCACTGTCGTTCTTCACCGTCTCAATCAGACATATCCCTTGGACCTCACCACCTTGTCATATCAGTCACGTCCGCCGCATGTATCAAAGGTTGCTAGTATCCAGCTGACACAAGAGGTCACAGTGTGGCAACGCAGGTTCAGATGTACCTCAGACGGGGTCCTGACATTCGAACTGGCATCCTCGGAGTTGAACCAAGCCGATTTTTTAGTTGAATGGTGGCAGAAAGCAGGATACACCGAGCCGCATCCCGGTAAGTGATGCAGAAGGGATTAGCCTGACGACTCGCTCACGCATGGTGCAGCCGTATACTTGACACAACACGCTTCAGCGTAGTCTATGTAGCGGAAGTGCATAATTACGACTCGATTAAAACATTCTTATCTGCTCTCGAGAATCAAGTTGATGAATGCCACGGAATCTGTGTTTGTCTCTGCAGTCGAATTTGTGCAACGTACGCAAGTTTAATACCACATACATATACGAAATCAGTCAACTGTATGCATACAAACTTCCTACTACCCTAGTTCCAAACTTCTCGCCAAGCCACCCATTCAGCCCATTTCTCGTCGAAGGACTGAAAAGCCTTCTCCCAGTCTTTACAAACTAGTGTACCGCCTACGCGGTCAGATTCATAGTCCCGCTCCATAAAATCACCACGTTCCAGGGTGTCCGTTGCCTCACAGAGGAGCGTTTGTCTGAGGTAATTCAGACAGTGATTGACATGTTCAGCACTGGCCCGTTCATCCTCGCGATTTGCGAACGCGAGATAGATCCTCCGCAAACAGTGCAGTTGGTGCGAGACGGTGATTGCGAAGACACGCTGCTGGGGACCGAGCCGCGTGTGCGTCCCCTTGGGTATCATCGAGTAAAGAAACCACGCCTCCTCTTCCATTGGGTCTGAGAAGTTGAGGGAGAAGTGTACGGATTCGTGCAGAGTTATTGCAACTGTATCGAGGGGGATCATGGGGTACTTCAGAGGATAATCTTGCCCAACATATGAGTGGGCTGGCAAATCTAGAAACAGAAAAAGGTAAATAAAGTGCACACAATCATGCGAATAAAAACCAGACCAGCAGCGGGGATGATACTCGGTGGACAGAATTGTCTCCACACCTGCCAGACAACTAAAGAGGCATTGAAGACGACGGCAATGCTACCCAGTGCGACGGGAAAGTCGAGGGGCGCCAAACGCATGACTTGGACACGGACGTGTAATGCAGACAGTGACTTACTTGCAACGTAACCGGACTCCTCTTCACTGCATTGTTCGGTTGGAAATGTCACCGACCATAAACTTAGCGATCCGACGACCAGTCAGATCTGCAGATCTGTAACAGGTCTTACCTTCGTGTTCCCGGATCATCGTCATAATTCCATCATTCCAGGTAATGGACAGATGCATACCGTCGTTCTCCCATGGCGGTCCAGCCAGTAGCGAAAAGGCCACGAATAGCTAAAAACAGCCGGACCAGTTGAATATCAATAAAATCCCACGAGGTTCACAGCTATATGACAGCCCGGTTTCTGATCTCGTCCGTGGGAAGATTCTGATATGATCATCCTTAGAAACATACAGGAGAGGCGGTTCTTCCCACCAGACCATCTCGTTTACTCGCTCAGACATAATGGTTCAACACCACGGACCCAAGCGAGCAGTCATGTATATTGCTATTATTCTTTCCAGTCTCCTAATCGGAGCGCTCATCCTTTGGGTGCCAAACGGGAAAGGTACACCACTGCCTTCTTCACTTTGTCAGTCCTGCTCAACACAAGCAGTACGACATGGAACTCCGCTCTCTTTTAGCGTTGCATTTGGAGAGGAAGTTGCACTCCGCATAGCCTTGACTCCAGAGCATTATGGTGTCGATGAATCCGCAGACGAGGAGTGGGACAAACTTCTTCCATCGGGTGGCCACCTCGTGTACGTGGCCGAAGACATGGCAGTCTCACCCACGCCGTATACCGTCACCCTCTTCCACCAATTTAAATGCCTATCCATAATCCGCGCCCAGTATAAGCTCCCACCGAGAACGCCAATCACTCCACAAACCCGGCACTGTATGAATTATTTGCGCCAGACAATTCTCTGTGGCTTGAATCTTCGTATCGAATCTGTGGAGGAGGTGTCAGGCCTCACAGATCGCTACCTCTATGATACCGTGTGTCGTGATTGGAGAAATCTATACGAGGAGGCGGAGAGGAATCAGCTAGCGTATATGGAGTGGAAAAAAGATACGGTGCAGGATGGATAGATTTTTTTTCCCCCAGACTTTCTGGCAGAAGCACCGGGAGCGAGATATATTTGATTGATTTAGAAATACTAGCAAACTACTTTGACAAGACTAGCGCATAGACACGCTGAATATGTGGACGAGTATGTATAGACAACAACTGGAAGCCAACATATCCTAAATTCCCGGAACCACGCCCGTCACAGACGAAGATGTCAAATCATTTCCCGACCGCTTGGACTCATGCATCTGTATGTCGAACCCGATGGTTACCTCAGAATTCTCGGCCATTTCGACATCTCTGTCGACATTGTCTGCAGTGTATTGTGTAGACCGGAGGAAATTGTTTTGGAACTTGATACTGGTTGTAGGTCCCGCAGCGGTACCCTTCTCCCAGCCGCGACGTTTCGCTACTCGCAGGATAATTAATAGCGGGGCGAGAAGCTAATAAGCCATCTGCTCAGTGTGCTGAAGAGCCAGATAGACGATTCCGCTTACCTGAACCTCAATGAGTATGGGAATGAATATGTTGGACACGTCGCTCTTGAGGCCATAGGGAACGAGGAAGAGGATTGAGGTGACTGTGTAAAGCACAGAGCTTTCCACCAGCATGGCTGCAATCGAAGTGTAAGGCACGGACATGGCCTGCTCTTCCCCCAGTGTTCTTCGAATATGGCGACGGTGCATGAACAGTCGAGTGGTGATCATGAGAGTTATCAGAACATTAAGCACTCCCGACAGTGCATAGTACGGAAGTCCAAAGTCGATTGTCTTCTGTGTCCAGAGGTGAGAGTTGGGGCGGGACGATTGAAATAGCGCCAAAATGCTTAAGACTAAGAGAAGAGTTGAGTGTGAAGTCACTCTAATATGACTCAAGTATTCACCGATTGCCGCAAGATATATGAAAATAGGTAGGGCAACGATGGCGAGGTTCAGATGAAAGATGATAACGCAGCGATACAACTGAACGTCAATTGGGATTAACATGGGTTATCGAGAAGCTAGACAACACGCACCAACAGTCCGGCGGCAAGCCAGTCGCTGATAATTGCACAGGCATTTCCCACCACGTCCCGTGGCTTGCTGTACTGGGACAACGCAAATCCAGTCGGACCTCCTGGGGCATCGCGGTTATCAACGAACATGAGCTTGAGGCCGTTAAGATCTATGGCAACGAATATCGTGCCCAGCGCGAATAAAACAAAGGTGTAAGCGATAAGAGGTATGTTGCGTTTTTCTTGGCGACGAGGAGGGTCGTAGATGAGCAGATGCATTGCCTGAAGAAACACGCAAACGTCTATGCCTGATCAATGGTCAGCGTGATGTCGTCATAGACTCGAACGAGGGTCCCTGACCAAAAACTATCTGTGAGAGGCCATCTCCGATGATAGTAGCACGCTCCAGAGAGAGTATGGCCTCCGGGAGGTCTGGGCGATTGGGATTCGATGACATGGTCTCTGAGATACCTGGGGGCGTCGGATCAGAAGATAGTTCCTTTATAAGCTGGCGCCCCAGATCCGCGTGTGGACCTCACATAATTGCAGGTGCTCCGCCATCCCGTGCCTGAACCCAGAGGCGTCGATCGTAACAGTTTAGATGAATACCATCTGTGAATAACCCAATGACTTCGGGCGCAAGCTGTATTCTTGGGCTCTGTCCCCACCGGCGGCCTTGCGTGTAGAACGCTCGAAATACTTAGACGGTTTTCGAATGCTTGTTGAAATCTGGCGCCAGTGGCTGTGGAGACCGTGATATGGGAGCATTGGGGGTTTGAAACGCATGGCTCGCCCGTTGAATTCTGGTATTATTTTTGGGAAAAGATGATTCCATCGGCAAGATTTGCTAAAGGCACAGCGTTTGATTACACCGCGGGACACGGAAGTCAATGTTGACCGTCAGCTGACGATGCGTCCCTGCGTGGTAAGTATCTAACACTGTCGGCACCTTCGATTGTGACATGATCCAGAGCCAGCATTGGGTGGAAGAACTTGAAGAGCGGTGCGATAACACGCATCTTTTCCCCAGCGATATGCATCTATTTCCCAGCGATACGGATCTTCCATTCAGTGAAACTTCCATTGCAGATGTAAGCGTGAGACGAGCGAAACAAGAGTGGCCGAGATTTTTTGAGAACAAGAAAATGAGGGTTCAGTCAAATCAACGTTCAGTAAAGGCAATTCAGATTGGGGATCGAGACGCATAGGAAGGCATATCAAAGGCGTTTAGGGATTGTCCGTTCACCGCCCGACGAGCAGCGGGAGAAGTTGGGTGGCTAGGGTGGAAGATATACTGTACTATTTCGACCAAATGTTCACGGGGTGTCACCTGTCACCTAAGATGTTCATTTTATTTGGTGTTCATTCCTCGACAATCATGGGAAAGTCACCATATATGATTGTCCGGCGAATACCGGACTGAAAATTTTGACACTTTTCGGCCTATTTGGGCCTCAAAATCGGAATGTCACTGTCACCTAGGCCAAAAATGTTCAGTTCACAACCATCTGTCACCCGTCACCTGAACATTTGGTCGAAATAGTACAGTACAGCTTGCGGAAGAATCCTCTGATGACGGTAATACATGATGCTGTGCAGACGATTTAGATATCTAAGCACTGAACCGGTCAATATTTTACTCCACAGCCCCGAAGGTAGTGCGTCGGGGAAAACTCGTAGGAGAATGGAAAGAATCCGAATACAACCTATTAACGGGAGCTCGGCGTAACTTTTACGGACTGCTGTCCAGGAACTGTCCAACCACCTGCATATACCTTTCACGCTCCTCCCAATGGGGCATATGACTGGAGAGGGCAAACTTAACCCACTTGATGCGGTCAATACCCCAATAAAATGGAGCACAGACCTTATCGGTCAAGTAGTCGTATTCTCCATTGATCAGAAGGGTCGGAACGTGGCGCATCAAGTGGATTTTGTCCGTGATATCCCAGTGCGCGCCGAGGCTCGCACTACCATCCCTCCTTTAAACAGAATGTCAGGAGATTCAGAAGCATTGGTTAAATTAGAACATACATCGCGTCTAGAACCATTGGGTCTTCATCGGCGAGGCTCATGGAATATAGCACCTCGGGAGGGAAGGGTTGGAGTCTGCACGCATGCTTCGCGTAGAAGGCCATCATAGCCGCTTTGTACTCGTCCGATTTCGTTGTTCCTGCTGTCTCGTGTTGCTTGAAGACCGCCTGAATATCCTCTGGCAGCTCCAATCGCAGCCTGGCCTCTTCCTCGATACGGAGCTTCGCACAGGCGAGCCCATCCGCAATAACGAGACAACGGAGACCGCGAGGCTGACAGCGGATGATAAACTCTGAAGCGAGAGTCCCGCCCCACGAGTGGCCGAGGAGGTTGAAGCAGTTGGCGATCTTGAAAAATGCGAGCACATTCTCGAGCTCCGCAATGAAGAGGTCGATGGTCCAAAACGATCTCTCCTGGGACGACAGACGGGTCGAATGTCCATTACCGAGCTGGTCGTAGAAAATGACCGCTCTGGACGGTGACGCGAGGTCGGATATGGATATCAAGTAGTCGTGGGATATGCCTGGCCCGCCATGGAGAACGACAAGCGGGCCGCTGGTACAGCTGGAAATATCGCCGAAGAGCTTGTAGTATGTTTCAAATGCTTCGCCACCGACAATGAAGGGGATCTTTCCCTCGGTGACTAGTGCAGCCTGGGTGGCCATGGTGGGCGAAAGAGAAAGATGTAGCTGTGCAGTGCGCATGATACGGATCTCGCAATAAACTCGGATGTGACCGCTGTACCACCGATCACGAAGCTGCACTCAACGCCGTTTCTCTGGCAGATCTCGCGGATGGAATCATTTTGACCCAAAAATAATATCAGAATTCAAATCCCCAACGATCCAATACTATCACGGTTTCCACAGCCTGGGCGCATCCATCTTCATTTTCCTGTTTCGTTCTGGGCACACCCGCCCACATATGTTGTATTTTACATTGGCCATTGGCCATTTCCGGGGGTTGGACCCATGGGGTCTAACGCCAATACTGTACCATTTGTCAGTCACGCGTCACGGGGGTGCTTGACGTAACGAATTTTGGAAGCTTGTCACGCGTCACGGAGGCTCTTGACGAATATACTTTTCGTCACGGTCAGTTCAAAATTTCGGTTCAGGGCTGCTCTGAGCAAGTTTCCTTAGCTGCGGACACCCTCCCTACAATTTTCTCGCCATTCTCAAGGTTTTTTGTTTCAAACCTCATAAACATCGTACTTCAGACCAAATTCAACCGAAGTTCAACAATGAAAAATGGATTTTTTCCTGTTCAACAGATTTGCTCAAATAAATTTCTCAGATGATTCCTAAGTCATCCTGATGCTTATTCTACATGCCTGCAAACCCCTGGAATATTTCCAGGGCTTGACGAAATTTTGGGGGTTGTCATGCAGCTGGGGACCCTTTGACGAATTGACGAAATGATATTTCGGGTCACGCGTCACACCCCTTGACGAATTGAATTTAATAGTACAGTATAATTAAACTTGAAGCTCGAGAGATCCACGTACCAACTGGTGCACGAGGACGCGGGACGAGCGAAACACTGGGTTTGGGTGTGGGTTTGAGCGCGGGCGGCGGCCCGGATGGTGAGTCTGCGCCATTCTCGTCACTTCGTTACTTCGCTTAGCGCTGCGAAAGTTCGTAACTTTGATGGGAATTCGTGAAACTTCGTGAGTTTGATGGCTTTCTGTGAAAGTTCGTGAGTTGGTATTCCAACCTTGTCAAACGGCGACTCCTCGGCACATCACAGAGTGATGTGCATCAACAGCTTGCCGAGGTTGGCCGGTTAGGTTCTGGTTAGCTGGTTAGGGGTTGGAGGTTAGAGGTTTGGGTTAGGGGGTTACAGTTAGAGTTAGGGTTAGTGGTTAGTGGTTAGAGGTTAGAGGTTAGCGGTTAGGGTTAGAGGTTAGTGTTAGGCCAGGGTATCAATATAAAAAAAACGGGGGAGAAGGAAATGATGGCCAGATTGATGTGTCTGATTTGTGTGGTTTGTTCACCTCACGAACTTTCCTGGGAATTCACCAAACTGACGAAGTTTCAGAGGTTGCCATCAAAGTGACGAACTTTCGCGAGTTTAAGCGAAGTAACGAAGTGACGAGGGTGACTACTACCCCCGGATGGTAGACGGGGCGGAAGATTGACTCATTGCTTCATTTTCCAATGCATACTGATGCAGAGAAGTCTATGATACGGGTAAACTTCGTGTGCTGGTGAAACAGAGTAGGTGCAATGATGTCGGAAAAATCCTGGTTGGGTTGTATCGTCTATCAACCAGTCCCCAGCCGTTCCAAGGTCCCAATAGAGAGTTTGCGGCAGCCACTGGAAGCCACCTGGTGGCTGATCAGGCATGCGGTAGCAAGTGGCTGTGGCTGATTCAGTGGCTGAACCTAGGTCTTTGTCATTTGGTGAGTGCCTCCATTATTGCTTTTCTTTGTTGCCCCAGGTGCCCCAAAATTGAATTTGATTCTTCTGCCTAGCTCCCCACTCAAAACAGCAATATATTCCTATGGTTCCTCAGACATGAGCTGTGAGAAAGGCAGGCAAGCACTATCTTGACTCCGGGATGGCTCTTCTGACAGGGATATAGGATGGGTGTCCTCAGAGTACAGAATGGGCCAGCCACTGGATGAGCCACAGCCACTGACCACGCATGCATGATCAGCCACCCAGTGGCTTCCGGTGGCTGCCGCAAACTCTCTAATTTTTTTTGTGGCTTGCAACACTTGGGTAAGGTGCATGTAACCCGGTTCCAAGCCAGTGGTGGGGTTACAATCAGTTACAATCCATTCAAAGCCAGTTGGGGGATTATAGACCTTGAGACCTGTTTTAAGTCGTTGCAACTAACACGCGCTACGCCAATTTTTTAAAAAAAGACTTGAATAAAACTAAATATAAAAGTACATTATTGTTGCTACTACAGAACAATTCATCGTCCATGCCGCTCGTTGTTATGAGAGCGGTTCAGGGCTGCACTCCGTCGGGATGAGGATTGCCCACTTGGACCCATGGGTGATACAGGTGGGTGCCTCACAGCCGAGGTAGGGGAGGAATGGCCGGCGTCCGGGAGGTGGTGCGTGGTGGGTTTGATGGTTGAGCTGATGATCAGGGCTGGGAGCTGGATGGCTTGCAGAAAAGTGGCGTGAATGCGGGGGTGGGGAACGCGAGGATGTTCGGCTTTGCCAGTCATCTTCATGGTTATCATGTGGAGGGCTGGTGACTTGTACAAATTTATTAGATCAGCGGAACGAACTATGGTAGGATAAAACAACAACACACCAGGATTGACCCGCCCGGCGTTGTATGGGTGATCTTGTGTATCCGTTCGTGGCACTTGGCTTGTAGGAGCTTGGAGTTGCCTTCGAACAACCCCTTTGCACCTTGAGTCCTTGACGCCCACGGACGGAGGAAGCGTAGACCTTCAAAAGAAAAAAAAAGGAAAGGAAATGAGCAACGGAAAAGAAATGTGGCGGCTTACGCGTCTCGAGCACCACATTTTCCCGGAAAAGAGTATTCACGTTGATTGTCCCATCCCACTTGTTGTACAGTAGGGTACCTCAAAGAGGTTGTAGAACGCTTGAGACTTGGCGATGGCCGGTTTCTAGCCGATGAGCTTTGAGAACTTGTCAAGGCGGCTTGCGGAGGCAGTGAACAATTTCACATCGTCGGGAATGAATTGAAGGGCCTCGGTGCGAAGGCGATATCCCATGGAGAAGCGTTGGTGGTGCAAGCCATCCAAGAACTGTGGCATGGGCGAATAGAGCACAAAGGTTGAGAATTGATTATGCGCGGAGTCTTGAACCCCACTGCTGCTTGACCTTCGGCTTCACATGTTCATGACATCGTCGATCAGGAAGATGGAGGGCAAAGTGGCAGCCTGCATTATGTATACGGGTCTCGGTGTTCTGCGGGTTGACCTCCGAGTCGTCTGCGTCGTGCTTGCGAATCTTTCGTGGCTTCCTGGTCGCATCGGCTTGCTGCTCTGCATCAACAGCGATGTCATGATTCGGCATTATTCCAACATTTCATTCAACTTCAACCCCGGGTATCCCGGGTTATCACAAGCATACGGAATAACCACCAGGGGGTTATTCGTAGTCGCTTGGGGCGATTGCATTGGGAATAACCAACCAGGGGTTATTCAAATGCTGATCGGAACACGCGTAGGACGATTGGATTCAGAATAACCAACCAGGGGTTATTCAAACGACGATCGAGATATCAGAATAAACCAACCAGGGGTTATTCAAACGACGATCGGATACCCCGATCGCCCGTTACCAAGATCGAACACTTGCAGATGGTCGGTATTTCATAGGAGGGACAACCATCAGTTTCATAGGACACGGTATATAAACTCGGTAGAATCTACATGTACTTTAGATTCTACCTCGTCTAATATCAAGTCTACTT
>JARJLF010003894.1:0-10331 GCA_029378395.1 Mycena leptocephala
TTGGAGACGGGAGGAATTCAAGGCAGCGGAGCCCTGTCCTTGTATACCACCACCACCACCACCGTGCGCGCCCACGCCCGCGAATCCCTCTCCCACTCCCTCACCCTCTCCTCCGGGGTGGGTGTGTACGCTGGCCCAGGTGTCCGCATGCTCTCCGTCTCCTCCGACGCAGCGTACCCGCTCTCCCCGCCCCTGAGCGAGGGTGGGACGAGGGAGGGCGTGCTCGCGATCGATGTCGACATCGACGAGGCGGGGACGGCGTGCGGCGTCGGGTGTACACCGTCAAGTGAGGCCGGTGGGGACTGCGTTCCACGTTGGTAGTGGCTCAAAAACGCGACGCCGACGCCGGGGTGAGAGGGGAGGAGACCTGAGGTCGGGCGGGGGTGTTCTGGAGTCGTATGCGCACGCGCACTCGCACTCGCATCCGCACTCGCAATAGCACTAGATGGCGCGGAGCTGGATGACTCCGCCGCGAGCGCGAGGTCCCATGCTCTCCCCAAATGCGAGCGGGATGGGAGACTGTACGAGTTGCGGGGTGTTCAGGTCCACATCTGCGTCTGCAGCGGCGTCGACATCAAGGGTTGACGCAGACGTTGTCGAAGGAAAGCGGAATGGGAAAGGGGACGGGGACTCGCGCGCCGACGCCGGGGTGCGAGGGGAGGAGGCCTGAGGTCGCACGGGGTCTCGCCGTTGTAGGAGAAAGAGGAGGTGCATCGGAAGAGGATGAGACCGAGGGACAGGGAGAGAGAGGCGCGATCGCAGAGGAAGAGTGTCCCGTGTGCGCTGTGGTGCTGAAGGTGTCGCCTGCGGAGGACGTTGGTGCGATACGACTCGTGTCGGGCGTTGGTGGTGTCGTCTTGTGGGAGGCCCGAGGTCGACGAGAACGACGCCGAGGAGGGGGGCACGGGGGAGCGAGGGATTCGGATCCAGAGGGTGCTGGGATGGATTCCGCTAATAAAAGAAGGTGCGTGGAGTATAAATCGCCATACAGTATGAGAAGAGAGAAGAGACGCACGTAGATACGCCGGCGACAGCTTGCGGAGGTACGCCTTCGCAGTCGCGAGCGAGGGCATGTACGACTGCGCAGTCGCAAGCAAGGTATCCTGTGGCGCTGGGTCTACGCTGCCACTAGTGCGCTCCAAATCTGGCTCCAGATGCGCAGGGAAGCCACCCGGAACGGCAGGGCCGGGGGTGCCGACGGGGGTGCGTGTGACGTGCCCACCGAGGACGTCCTTCATGTTCTCGGCCCACTCGCTTGCTGGCGTCTGCGGGAGTGCGCCAGAGGAGATGGTAGGGACCAAGTTGGGCGGGGAGGGATGAATTGTCATCATCTAGATGATTTCCAGGATATACACGGGTTATTTCCGTTTATTTCCAGGGTAGAAAGCAATAGATTGAGACGAGAACATGACGATGAAGCTTTGGAGAAGTCCAAGTCTTTCGTGTAAAATTCCAGTTGGATAGCAGAGCTTTCGAGCCCAAAGCAACAAGTAAATTCAGCCGCATGTTGACGAGTAACCCAGCCTTTTATACGTGCAGCTAGACAGTGGAGTACGAGACATGACGCGGTGAGGAAGCAAGGGAAGCTGCAGGTAAACCAGTCGCAACTAACACTGTGATGGGATCAAACAAAGCTTTGTCTCGAACCTTCATGTCCTCCAAGCTCAAGCTCAAGCTGGGGCAGCTTTTATCTTTCCCGGGGTGCCACACCTGAACCTCTCGTCAAGAGGACCATCGGCGCTTATCATCAAATATTTACTTGACTGCCGGTCGACCAATCCTTTTCTGGATCTTGCATTCTTTCATCCGCCTTCAAGTTTGGGCCTGGACCTTGTTCGCGTATACGGGTACCCCAACCTACACAATAAATCGGGTGTGGTGCACGGCGCACCCTCGCTATTATTTGCTCGCCATCTTTACCTCAATAAATGCGGGAAGACCGGGTTCGACCCCGGCGTCCGAATTCACGTTCTGTTACATTTTGCAGTGGTTGCCAGTGTGCCTCAGTGTGCTATGTAATAAAAAACGTGTTGTAGTTTCTCCTGGTTTTTCTGTCTTCAAGTCATTTACGGATAACCACTGGGTTGCAACTCGTACCAGACCGACACGGCTCCCTTCTTTTTGCTTTGTGAGCATTCCCCAACATCGCACAGATCATCTTCTTCTCTGACTCAGCCCTGGAAACTCACCTATGTAGCCTGGCACCAAGGCTAAAGTGTACTCCGGACGTGGTGCACGATGCACATCCGCTCACACTATTTTCAAGGCGAGGTCTTGTGATGTGGGAGGGCTGGGTTCGATTCCGGCGTCCGAATAGATGCCGACAAGGTGGATTTTTTTTTTGTCTATTTTGTTGTCTATTTTGTTGCCTATTTCTCTAACAGTGACTCATTTGCCCTTCAATCCGATTCACGTGAAAGCTGATTTTTCTGACACTGACAGGGAGCCGAACTCCTCTCTTCGAGTATTCATTTCATTCATTATTTTATCCTGAATCCCCCGCAGAAACTCGCCTTCGCAGCCTCCCACCAAGGTTCACGATTACCTCAGATGTGGTGCACAGCGCATAACCGCTAGCAGTTTAATCTCACAGAGGTATTAATACTGAAACCCGGGTTCGATTCTCGGCGTCCGAATGCACCGTAACGTAGGTCATTTTTTTCTTTCTCTTTTTCCTGGTTTTTATTTCATTTCCTCGAGGTCATTCTGATTCACGCTAATTTTTCTGACAGACCACAACTCCTCTTCGAGTATTCCTGCACATCATTGTTTTTCGCGGAATCGCAGCCAGAAACTGACCTACGCAGCCTGCCATCAAGGTTCAAGAGTGCCTTGAACGTGGTGCACGGCGCACACCCGCTCGCACTTCTGCACGAGGGTGTGATGCGGGAAGCCGGGTTCGACTCCCGGCGTCCGAATGTGCAATTGCTTAGGATCCTTTTTCTGCTTCACGCCTTCTTTTACTTCACACCCACCTGGGATCTCTCATTTAGTGTTTCGTTCAACCTCACATTGATGGATGTGATTTCTTAACGTTTCTCTACTTCATTCCCTTCAAGGTTGTTCACATGAACTCTAATTTCAGATTCGAATATTCATGGCACATCACAGTTTTCTGAATCACACCCAGAAACTCCCCTTCGCAACCTCCCTTCAAGGCTAAAGAGCGCCTCGGACGTGGTGCATGGTGCACACCCGCTCGCACTTCTGCACGAGGTTGTGATGTGGGAAGCCGGGTTTGACTCCCGGCGTCCGAATAGGTTGGCTTGGAAACCTTTTTTGCAGCGGCTGCTCAGAAATTGATTTGTTGACAAAACCTGTACTGTACCTCCCTGTATTGAAGCAACGCGAGTCCGACTGTGACATTTCCGTTGCTTTTTTCTGAGGCAACGGGAGGCATCGTGACAGTGACTGTTGCGGAAAAAGGCAACAGTGATTATACTCTTTGGCCATTTCTGGCAGTGTAAGCTGTCATTTCCAACATGTAGACCCTGAAAATTGAGTTTGGAAACAGCTGAACCCTTTTACTGACTCACCAGATTTTTTTTTGTAAATGTCACGGTAATTTTATAGCAACCACCCTCATCGTGACCGTGACCTTGCTAAGATTTTGCAACGCAACGACCCCCACCGTGACCGTGACCGTTGCTTCAATACAGGGAGGTACAGTATGTCGGTTCTTACTTTCCTCGCTCTTCAAGTCATTCATGGATGGCCACTGAATTGCAACTTGTTACAGAACAACACCGCTCGCTCCTTTGTGAGGAGTCCTCAACATCGCATGCATCATCTGAGTCTTTGAATCCTCTGCAGAAACTCACCTCCATATTTGGCACCAGGATTAGGAAATAGCTCAGACGTGGTACATGGGCACACCCGCTCACAATTTACAGTCTTTGTTAAGCATATACTGCGGTAGGAATTCCGGGTTCGACTCCTGGCATCCGAATGGATAATAACGTAGGTTTTTTTGTCTCCCCCTCCTGGTTCTTTGCTTCATTGGAAGCGTTCGGGAACTGGCGATGGCACCAACCAAGTAAGGACCCCCGGATGCACTAAAGGCCCTCGCACTGGTGTACCGTAAATATCATACTTTAATTCTTGAGGCGTTCCACAACGATGGGAAGCCGCGGTTCGTTGTCGACGTGCGGCGATTGAATAAGATCACCCTTGAGCCATTTGATACGCGGGTCCGGCTGAGAGAACTTGAAGGCGCGCAACAGGACACAGATTACGACCTCTGGAAGTGAGAGCTCTATCAGTCAAGTTAGATGAAATACAACTATTCCACTCACTCATCTCTAGTTGCGAGAATTTGAAGCTACTGTGGAAAAGCAAAATAGTTAGTTCAAATTCAAGATAAGCAATGAGCACATGACTCGGAGACGCACATGCAACTCCTATTTCCGCCAATGAAAGTCATGGTGTTCCCGTAGACCCCGCAAAGCTTCGTGGTGACGGACTCCGCTTTACCGTTCACCCATCGCTCGGGTCTGAACTCCAGTGCGTCTTCGCCCCAGACCTGCTTGTCGTGGTTCGATGCCCCAATAGCGATGTAGCATAGGGTTCCTTTGGGGACGTTGATCGTGTTCATAATTGTGCCATCCACCCCAGTGACTGGTGTGCTGAGGGGCATAACGATATCTTCCACGGGTCTGGAGTCCTTGTTAGAAGATTCGACGGATCAAACCCCAAGACTTACTGGCGGACTACCGCTGGGGTAACAGGCGGATATCTGCCACGGTATCACGTCGAGACACATGTGCGAATTACACGACGGGGGACTCACAGTCGCATTGTTTCACGGATAACGGCGTCGAGATAGGGTAGTCCCACAATTGTGTCATGATTCATCGTTTCAGGGTAGCCGAGAATTTCCGCCCGAAGCTTGTGTTGTATATCCGGATTTTGTGTAATTATGTGGAGGAGCCGGTTCAACGAGGAGGAGGTTGTGTCAGTTGCGGCGAAGATAACAATTCTGTTCGCAAAATCAGCACCCGGGGACGGATGTAGGATTCTGTAACGTTCGAGTACTTACGAGGTGGAAGCAACGAGCTCTTCGTCGGTGAGGCGCAACCCTTCCTCGCTAGACATATTGCTCTTCACTAAATGAAAGATGTCAGCGAAGGAGGGGTGAACGTCAGATAACACACTCAAGAGGCTTATTATGTCCTTCGCCTCGTCTTTGACCTCTAGCGTACCATTCCTGATCGCTTCCTTGCGCTCTTTGACGAGGTTCAAGGCAGTAGCACTCATAAAATCGACGAGGTTGCGAATTTCGCGCAGCGCTGGGATCGGGAGCACACTTATCATGAAGCGGAGGAAAGCTCGGGAGGGTATTTTGACAATGGCAGGGAGGAGGGGTAGCCATATCCCGAGTTTGAAAATCCATCAGGAAAAAGTAAATCCTCTGTAGTCAAGGGGGAAATTCTGTAGTCAGCTGTAGCCTCTGTTGCTAGGCGGGTAATCTCTGTAGTTCCCTGTAGCTCTCTGTAGTCAGTAGGGTGGTTATGTTGTGCATTGAAGAGTACATGGTGAGCGCACATGCAATATTGGCTACAGTCCGTACGGAGGCTACATAGAATAATGTTGGCAGCTCATTTGTAAATCTCGTATGTTAGACTTGGAGTGTGCACTGATTTTCCACCTTCGGGCAGGTTCGATCCTTGCGGCGCACATTGTTTTACTTTTGCGCTCATTCCAAGCCCGGCAATTTGTTGAGTGCACTTTTCTTGTTCTCGAGGGACACGGAAAGGTAACATAGGCAACTCAACAAACCCGGGAACCACACCGCTCGGTCTCCTAAGGCTTTTTTTTTCATCCTGCAGTGGTGCCAAATTTGTTGATTCTTCGATGAACTTGAAGCCATATCTATTGTACGCCTCTAAATAATACAAAATCTATGTGTCGAAGATAACAATTCAAATAAAAGGACGTACATCTGTCTAAAATGTCGTCAGTAGTTAAAGTACGGTCAATGCTATGCGGAAAACGAGGAACGAGATGACAGCTACGGGATATACGAGTAACCGGAATGATTGAAGCACACCTACGACCAAGATGGGATGCAGGAGCAATCTTGTACATCCCGAGGTCAGTGTCGAATTGTGTGAGTGGCCTGTACCACTCGACATATGCAAGGGGGACTGGAAATCTGCCATATTCCACCAGAAGCGCAAAGATTGTGCGTACACGCGCAGCAAAAAGACCTAAAACCAATATTGAGTATTATAAATTGCGCTGATGCAAGAGAAAAACTCGCCATCCAAACTCAAGCACTTCGGAGGAGTGGTAGGCATTTCTTTGCGAGCAAGAACTGTGTCAATTGAGCTGGTTTTGCGCGCTTTAATCCGTTTGAGGCAGTGGAACGTACAGCCCGAATGGGGTCGTTGGTGATGCTGTCGGAAACCTGCACGACGGCGGGTATCTTGATGACCACACGTTTGTACACGGGGAAGGTGGCAGTAATTTCGTGGAACCGGCCAGGAAGAATTGTCTCGTCGCGCAAGAAATTCTCAAGATGCGAAAGAAAATCAGCTGTGCCATAATCACTTTCCAACGACACAACAGTAACCCGTGCGAAGGGTGCTTTCTTGGCGATGGTGTAGGCTGGTTGATTGCCAGATGGAGAGTCAACAATATCGTCAGGGTCCGAGTCATTGTCGGACTCGTCGGCATCTGGAGAGTTGTCTACCGCATCATTTAGCTCAACCAGATAGCCAGGAATAGCCCATTGGAGATACGAGGCGAAACGATCAATGGCCTCGCGGCGCATGAGCCACGTTGTCATTTGGCGGACATATTCCTTCTTGCTCGAGGCGGCGTAACCAAGCTTGGCACAATCAATGTGCAAGCGCTCGGATAATTCAGTGTTGTATCCGTCTGCGGTGCCCAACGCATGAATCATGTCGACGTAGTGTTGCATCAAGTGAATCTTGGGAATATTGAAATGTTCGCGGATCTCTTTAGTTACAAAGACATCCTTGTTGGCATGGAAGAGCTTCCAGGCTTCTTCGAGTCTCGCCAGCGAAGCGTCGGTGTGGGTTTCGAAATGAGCATAATAAATGAAATCTAAAACCCCACGCACGGCACGGAGGACTTTCTGGTCTGCGGCGCCGTTTAGAACACCTAGAAAAATTTTCTCCATCTGCTTGAATTCATTTCCAGTCCATTGTGATACCAGAGATATCCCCTGTTCAAAGTGGCGTAGGCCGGGATGACTGGGCATGTGTCATGATTTGGCATACTTTCAACCTTTTTTTGCTCAACTTCAACCCCGGGTATCCCGGGTTATCACAAGCATACGGAATAACCACCAGGGGGTTATTCGTAGTCGCTTGGGACGGTTGGATTCGCGAATAACCAACCAGGGGTTATTCAAATGATGATCAGGACACGCGTAGGGCGATTGGATTCAGAATAACCAACCAGGGGTTATTCAAACGGCGATCGGGATACAGAATAACCAACCAGGGGTTATTCAAACAACGATCGGGATACCCCAATCACCCGTTACCAAGATTGAGCACCTGAAGACGGTCGCTATTTCATAGAAAGAACAACCATCAGTTTCATAGGATACAGTATATAAACTCAGTAGAATCTACATGTACTCTAGATTCTACCTCGTCTAATATCAAGTCTACTTTGACCTGACAACGGCGCAGCGCTCTCTCACCTCGACTACGAACGACGCTCGTTCACATATCATCTTCTCCTCGAGTTCCCCTCAAGTTCGGTGACCAGGCGGCTACTCCGCCGTCTCTCCAAGTCTCGCGACACTCCACCTCGACGGCTACAGCCAAACTTCCCCAGTAGAGCCGGGTTGTTCAGTGCTGCCCTCTCGTTGTTGGTCGCGATCACTTCAGACTGGGTTATTCAACTATCGTCCCGGCCGGGTTATTCCCTGTCCTGCCACAGCCAGGTCGACCCAGGGCTTGTCTTGACAGCATGGCACGGAAACGAAAGTCGATCTCTTCTTCATTAGCAGCCTCGGTACCGCCCAGGGACGCCGTGGCCCAGCTGGAAATGTGTTCCTTGAAAACACCCTTGTGGAGTTGGTGTAGGATGTCGGGTGTGAAGCATTGGAATATGTCGCAGTGCGGAAGGTCTTTCCAGAATGGATCACCGGGCCGGAGGCCTTGCGTCTTGAATTCTTTCGGTTTTAACCTGCACGCGCGTTTCTTCATGAGCTTTATGGTCTGCTCGGGGTCGCGAAGTGCCAAATTTACTGGCATCCCTCGCCTATTGGGATCCACCACGCACTTGGGGCAGCGGTTTTCCATGCAGCACGCCACCAGGCATTGCTCGGGGTAATCCGCGATGTACGCCGCAAGAATCGGGTAGACACGCCGCATCCGTCCATCCGCGCACAACATGTCGACACCCTCATTCCCGGCCTCAATGAGAGGCTCTAACATAATGCGCATGCAGTGGTGGAACAGCTGGTAGCCTGCCTCGGACCGATTGGCTGTCGAGAAGCAGTTCAGCTTGCACACAGGGATGTAACCGAGCAGAACGGTAGCTCGCTGGGAAGGTTTTCATGTTTCCTTGGACAAGTTGCCCACTGAGAGGTACACAGGCCACACCTGCTTGTCGCCACTGAACTGCCAAAGCCTCGTTTTATCGGAGGCGAGAATTACGGGGCAGATTGTGACACCTGGCGGTAAGAGTTCCTTTATGCGTATTCAGCCTTGTCCTTGACTGAAATGCCAGGCAGATCTACCTGTAAGTTCCACCACCATTCACCCGTCCACATCTCATTGAACTCCTGTCGCTTCCCATCCTTGTCCCGATACACCCTCTGTGGTGCATAACACATCTTTTCCCGGAAGGTGGCATTGCCCATGAGCTCCTTAATGCACTCAATGGGATTACGCTTCCAAAACTCGACTTCTTCCGTCTTCAAACAACCACCGGCGTCTTTCTCATCCCAGTGATCTCAAATATCTCGCACGTCCATTCAGGGCCGCTCGGAATGGCATCTATTTTCTGGAAGAATGTACGGGTATTGTGGTATGACGGCCTCGCCCTGTCCGGTTACTCATATATCCCGTAGCTGTCATCTCGTTCCTCGTTTTCCGCATAGCATTGACCGTACTTTAACTACTGACGACATTTTAGACAGATGTACGTCCTTTTATTTGAATTGTTATCTTCGACACATAGATTTTGTATTATTTAGAGGCGTACAATAGATATGGCTTCAAGTTCATCGAAGAATCAACAAATTTGGCACCACTGCAGGATGAAAAAATAAAGCCTTAGGAGACCGAGCGGTGTGGTTCCCGGGGTTCTGTTGAGTTGCCTATGTTACCTTTCCGTGTCCCTCGAGAACAAGAAAAGTGCACTCAACAAATTGCCGGGCTTGGAATGAGGCGCAAAAGTAAAACAATGTGCGCCGCAAGGATCGAACCTGCCCGAAGGTGGAAAATTCAGTGCACACTCCAAGTCTAACATACGAGATTTACAAATGAGCTGCCAACATTATTCTATGTAGCCTCCGTACGGACTGTAGCCAATATTGCATGTGCGCTCACCATGTACTGTACTATTTCGACCAAATGTTCAGGTGACGGGTGACAGAGGGTCGTGAACTGAACATTTTTTGCTTAGGTGACGGTGACATTCCGATTTTGAGGCCCAAATAGGCTGAAAAACATCAAAAATTCCGGTCCGGCAGTCGCCAGACTACCATATATAGCAACTTTCCCATGATTGCCGAGGAATGAACATTCAAGAAAATGAACACCTTAGGTGACAGGTGACACCCCGTGAACATTTGGTCGGAATAGTACAGTACTCTTCAATGCACAACATAACCGCCCTACTGACTACAGAGAGCTACAGGGAACTACAGAGATTACCCGCCTAGCAACAGAGGCTACAGCTGACTACAGAATTTCCCCCTTGACTACAGAGGATTTACTTTTCCTGATGTCTGTACGACTTCGTAGAACGTCGGAACCATCCTTCGGAGATTCGCCGTGGAGAATGCGGGGATCATGATTTTGCGGATTTTGCGGCGGTGGCTGCGCTCAGTGGAGAGTATGCATGGGCCGAACACAAGCGAATTCATCCTGAGGGACGCAGTCAGGAGGATTGCGGTGAATGAGGGTGGATGTGACAGACGAAATAAGGTCTGCATGCTCCTGATAGATATTTTAATCCTTGACGAGGATGCTTTGCAGTGCAGCCGGATCGAACACGAACAATGCACGAGCCTGAAAAACCTTCAGGAGTGCAGCGATAGACAACACCACTTCCTTACACCGAGAAGTCCTTGGAATCTGACCACCCATCCATAATTCTGTTCCAACTTTTGCTGGAAT
>JARJLF010003895.1:0-10322 GCA_029378395.1 Mycena leptocephala
GACAAGCGGCCGCTGATTTCTCTCGGATCACCTCCCTGACAGGGACTCTCGGGTTGTTACTGATCTTCGACCTATCCAGACGCTTGGGCATGTCGCCGTTCTGGTCCGTTCCGCAGTTGGCATCCGGGGAACCAACCGCTCCGGCGATTCGGACAGCGGTGACTGGCTGTTGGCGGTGGCTATTATTGATCGTGGGGCGATTTCTTCTCCTGTGAGATATTCTTTGATACACTATGTTGCTACTTGGACTTTTTGCTATGGACGAAGCCAGGTCCTGCGGGCATCCCAGGGTAACTTTGTTTCACTGCTCTCGGCCTGGGAAGCGATTGTCGTCTTGCATCCTTCCTCCGCCATGACATTTCAGTGCGAGAAATGGCCGCCGTGAACGCACACCTTCGCGAACATTATGAAAGTTGTTTCTCTAACGGCGCCCATTTTGCCCTTAATACAGCGATAGGAAGCATATTCTGGAAGGGTAAGTCATTATTTTATAGCGTTTCATACCTTGGGCGAAGGAAATTCAGTCTTGTGATGCCGCCTCGAACATAATGCAAGAGACTCGTAAATTTCTAGGATCTGTCCTACTTAGACGGGCTACAAGCCTTTTTTTTTAGCAACAAGATCCACGCAGGCTCGATTGGATCAGCTCTTGCAAGACCCCTCCCCCGAATTTATATAGACCGTTACGCTGAGCTTGGTTGAAGTTGGGACACTGCGCCGACAATGAGGGTTATGAAATTCATCCAACAGGTGAAAAACGACACTGCCTCCGTTCCCATTGCGAAGGCACCTGGTGAGACAATCCACAATGGCCAGAGAGTCATACCTGGGATATCTAGGGCAATTCTCGACTGCTTTTTTCGTGTGATCGGGACCTTGGAATCGACATGGGTTTTTTTTTATGAGAGAGAAGGACTAAAAGTAGGTCTTTACCTCAACCTAATGCCTGGCTCTATCTCCCGATGGCTCTGAACTGCGGGTCGGCATAAACTGATATGCAGCACAGATATTGCAACAACGACCCGATATATACAATATGTATACACCGTGAAAAGTTGTGTAAATCCCCGAGACCGAGGACTTGATCCAAAAAATGCTGCCTTGCAGTGGGAACCAGACGAAAAATAATGTAGAATTGCATCGGTCGGCCGGTGAATATGGTGGTCCCACGAGCAAAAATATTTGGCCTATATAACGAATATAAACCACTACAAGTCATTTTGATCTAAAATATTCCACCTCCAATGTTGCAAGTAATAAAATTCCAAGATTGCAACAGGGACGTTGGCGATAGAGCCTGGATAAAACAATTGAGGTATCTCATTCAATTCTAGGGGCGACCGGAAATCCCGACGGCCCGGGCTTATATAATGCCGCCGAAGGGATAGTGGTCAGCAGTATTTGTCCTAAAGTCTACACAGAGACGGGTTCCTTTGTAATCCTAAACAGGGGTCAGATGACTAAACCGGTAAACCGTGGGTTTAAAAGCTACTGAGACCACGTCCTTTCCTTCACTCCCCCGTCTCAGCACTAATGGCGATTCTTAAACTCTACGGCGCCAAGATCGCGACCTGCACCCGCCGCGTTGGGACGGTCCTGCATGAGCTCCACGTCCCGTTTGAGCTCATCGAGGTCGATGTCATGGGGGGCGCGCACAAGACGCCCGAGTACCTGAAGAAGCAGCCGTTCGGCCAGATTCCCTACATCGTTCGTATTCATTCAGCAGCTATTTTCCCAACTCACCGAGGTAATGTTGCACAGGACGACGACGGCTTCATCCTCTACGAGACCCGCGCCATCTGCCGCTACATCGCCGCCAAGTACCCGGCTTCCGGGCTGATTCCGACCGAACCAAAGGCGAATGCGCTGTTCGAGCAGGCCGCCGCGGTGGAGCTCACCAACTTCGACCCGAGCGGTGCTAAAGCGGGATTTGAGTTTTTCAAGAAGTGCGTTTTTTTCCCTCCTGGATGACCATTCGCATTCAATGACTTACGATGACGCGCCCCTCCAGGACACTCGGCATGCCGTACGACCAGGCACAGGCGGATGCACAGCTCGAGGTGCTCGATAAAAAGCTCGACGCGTACGAGGCGATTCTCTCTGCGCAGCGCTATTTGGCGGGAGACGTGCGTCGTCTCGTTAAATTAATTAATCGCTTACTGATAGTGCTGTAGAAGCTCACCCTCGCCGACCTCTTCCACCTCCCGTACGCGCCCCTCGTCGCCTCCGGGAGCGACATCATGACGCGCAGCCCAACGTCGCTCGGTGAGTACTAGTATTGCTTCAATGATGCGGAATCGAGTGACTGACCAGCCGCAGATGGTACAACGAGCTCGTCGAGCGTCCTTCCTGGTTGGCCTACGTGGACGGGGTCACCACGACGACGGCCTACTAAGAAGTAGCCTGCATGGAACAAGCTAAGCCGTCAATCACAAGCGTAGTTAGATATGTTGAGTCTTCCTTTGGATGAATGGATGGGAGTAATTCTTCTCCTTCCGCATCAGTTGTGGTTTTGTGAGTGAAGACCTGTGAGGAAACGATATAGAACCAGAGGCGCTGGGCGTTCAGTCCATGGGCAAGAACACCTCCACAAGATGTTCTCGATGGAGAATATGGTATCGAGAGCCGATGACCCATTTACTTTGGGACGATCTCGTACGGCACTATTTGATTCAAAGGCGGCGAAAAAAGGAGAAAAAGCGATCGACATCCAATATTCAACATTGAAACAACGGCTATATATTTGATGGACGATTGCGTGATCGGTTAACGGTACTCTGAAGGTATTCAGGATTCGTGGTCGTACTTCGTTCATTTATCACGAGGTGCAGTGTAGAATATTTGCGATTCACAGCGATTGGTAGACATACATGCTCTTCCTTCTTGTTCCAATTGCGTTGAACTATTGTATGTTCACTAGCCAAGGAACATTTCAAAACAATCTCGAGATGATTCAACGTGGCGACGCCGCCGTCGACATCGGAGGCGGTCGATCCATTGTCAAATTCTTGGTAATGCCTAGCTACGGGGTAGGATGGCCCGAGGTACGGCTAAGCCAAGCGGTGATCACTGTCATTTCCGGCCAAAATTAAATCGACCCCTTGCAGTATGTGCGTATTTACTAAAAGAACAGGGCAGTTTGTGCCTCTAATGGGCGCGCGCACCTTTTGCTCTCTTGTTTTGCAGCTTTAAACATGATACATAGTGACTGATTTTGGGCTAAGGCCAAGGTTCAAACTCAACCACGTTGCCGAACTGATCGGATGATCGGAGAACACAGCCTCCCATCTCCTTAGTCATTCTTCTCCTTCTTCTATACCACCGCCTCTCCAGCCCACGCACGACGCTACACCCTCATGGACGCCAAGCTGAAGACCGCGACATGTTCCCGCTGCAAAACACGGAAAATTGTATGTGGAATCGGTGTAGTCGAGCCTGGGATGTGATGTTTTTGCCAGCGATGCGACGGTTTGGATCCGTGCTATTCGTGCTCCACCGCGGGGGCGTCATGCCACTATGAAGACCATACAAAGCCAAGTCGATTTGGTATTGAACTGCGCAAAGGGCAGGCATGTCTGGCTTGTCGGTGAGTGCAGGTCTTCGCAATGGGCCAGATAATTTACACATTTACTAGACGGAAGAAAAAGGCGCGCCCTATGGTGGTTTCTGTGGGAATTTACCGTTTTTCTGATCTCAAATTCAGAGATGCGACGGGCAACAGCCGTGTCGCACATGCGCTTCTGGTAGAAAGAAAATTCCTTGCGAGTATCCGGATGGTCTGATTGTGACGTTGCCACCGCAAAAGTCTGACGGGCGCGTCGTACGGACAGATATCCCCTCGACCGAGAGTGTTTCGTCGGATGCGTCGCGTCACTCCTCCGAAAATGCGCCCGACCTCGTTTCTGACAACTCCTCTGGGTTCTCAGGCGCATCGGGTTCTCCCTCTGAATCACCTCCTGACGTTCTAACAGCTGAACAGCCATTACCCCCTCCTCACAGTCTCGATATCTTCGATATTCAGTCCCCAAGCCCTTTCACCCTCCCCGAAATGGCATCGCTACCAACGAATTACACGACCTTGGCCGACCTCTCTCAAGCGTAAGAAATATCCCCTCGTCCAATTGAAATTCTCACTTTCTCTTCACAGGAGGGATATGTTTCTGGACGGCACAGGGAAGCGTGGCCTGCCCGCTCACGAATCGGCTTCCACCAGTGGAAGCACCCATACGACCCCGTCATCGCAGGCGGACGCCTCGAGTGATGGGACTTCGCGGCCTTGCTACTTCAGGGTAGAACTCCCGATCCGAAATCCGCAGGACGAGGCAGAGGAACTGTCCGGCGTGTGCGTTCGATCCATTCATATGTTACCTACGCTTCAAGTAAGACAACTATTGCAGCCGGAAGTTATTCCTCCACCACCGCGTCCAGCTCGGTCTTAGCGTACGGGATAGTACCCTGGCAGCGATCGAGAACGGAGTTTCAGATGAGACCGTCCTGCATCCCGCCCTCCTGCACGCTTGCCAGCTCATGGGCTTCATGCTCGCACATCACTTGCAGCACCACAGATGGCTCTGTCTTCCCGGCCAGGACGAACGCGAGGCCCACCAGCTACGCCTCGTCCTCCGTGCCTTGCAAAGCTCCGACACCGGCGTGGGCCACCGGCCCGTCGTGCGGCTACAGACGGTTACCCTCCTCTCGCTCTATTTCTTCAACAAGGGCGACATCGCGCGGGCACGAGATTTGATCCTCACAGGGAACACACTCGTGCGCGAGCACGATCTCGACACAATGGCGCGCGAGCCAGCACCGCCCACCGACCCGGTCCGCGTTGGCTTCAAGCTCGCGCCGACCACCCTCGCGGCGGAGACGCAAGCGGCCGTCGCGCAGCTGGTGTACCTCGACCTGTCGTACGCCGTCACCCTCAAGTTGCCCAGCCTCATTGACCCACAGCTGCGCGCGAATTTCAAGATCTTGATCGTGAGTTCCACCGACGGTTCTCATGGATGAGCGGCTGATATTGCGCTGCAACACCAGAATCGCCCCAATCTGAACGCGGAGATGAATTATGTGCGCGCGAAGAGCGCGTTTCTGCTGCATACAACACAGCAGATCGCACTGCAGTGGGCTCAGCAGCCCGGTTTCTGTACGCGTCCAAGTAACTGCACTTTCCTGGCAGACATCTGATTTTCTTTGCCGCAGCGGACGCGGAGGCTGCGGAGTGGCAGCAGAGCTACTGGGACCTGATGGAGGCGCTCGACACGCACCGCAGCTTCCTGTCCATCACGCTCACCAAGTTCGCCTTCTGTCCCTCCCTGCGCACGATGGGGCTCACCGTCAAGGTGTGCTCTGTGATCGTGCTGACGGGGCTCACGGGCCTGCTCGCGATATTCTCGCCCGATCACCACGAGCTGCTGCAGAAGAAGTACGACGCGGTCGGGGAGATTATCAGCATCTCGGGCATATTCAGCGACGAGGACTGCGAGCATCTGGACCCGATTTTGTCGGTGCGTCGCGTTTCTTGTGTTCTCGTGTTCTTCTGAGCTGACTCCCCCTCTTTCGCAGGCGTGCTGGGAGGCGATTATCGGGACGTTGGATCACTGCATCTCTCTGGGGTCGGAGGCGGTCGCGGGGAGCATGCATGACATACCCGCCATGGCGGGCATGATTCGGCGGCGGAACAAGACCCTTCAGCGGGTTTTGCCGTTTGCGGTCGATGTATAATCTATATGTATGTACCTGAATTTCATTAATCGTAACACTCTGGATCTATCGCGCTGTCGAGGGTTAGGTGTTTGATCATCGTTCTCACGTTTCTGTTTTATAGCGATTGCTATCATTCCCCGTTGCGTTTGGGTTGTGCGATTTCACTATCTGGCGCATCTGTGAGACTGCTCGGAATTTTTGCCTATGAACTCGTGTCGTCCATCTCGTAGTCGGACCACTTCGCCGCATTTATCAGTGCATTCAGAATCCGGCCAGATCGGCACCCACTCGTCGTCATCGTACAGATAGCCATTGATTATTGAATCGGCAGTATAGTATGGGTACGTCCCTTGGGCAAGATCTCCGGTCGCCAGACATGAATTTTGCACCGACGGTCCGAGAGGCCTGAAACAGTGAGTGAATCATTAAACCACGAAAAAGGATATACCGAGAATAAAACGGGATGCCAAACAGGAAAAGATTGGGTGGTATGCTTGGGTTCGTGGCAAGTGCTAGTTTCAAATTGCCGGGAACCTGCGCCGGCCTTGATGTCAGTTTCCCTGTTGTCTTCGCCCTGATTCAGTCTGAAGTTCTATGAATTGTCTGTGATCGTGTGATCGTCAGAGGACGCTCTCGTAGCAATTGGGCAGCCAGTGGCAGCAATAGCCGCCATTGTGACTCGAGCCTACTATTCCTTCAACGTGGTTCACACAGAGGGCAAAATCAATGCAGTAAGTTTATACTGCCCTCGGTGCACCACACCACGCAGTAAATTCTTTAGGCATGTGTCTGCTGCCGTCTGTGAATGTCGGATAACTCCGAGAGGCTGTCAATGAGCCTGAGCGAGATGCCGGATTCTCATTCCAACTCCGCATCTCCCCTTGTAGGCATCTTCAGGCCGCAACAGGCCGCAACAGTGATTTTTGACGCTGGGTACACGAAGTCACCAACCCACCAAATTTGATTCACTCCGTCTCATCTGGTGTCCAGTGAAATCTACAAGGAAGTTTGTGAGTAAATTTCACCATCGGCACCTTTTACTTCGCCTTCTGAAGCAGGGCTGTAGATTACTTTTGTCGCCCAGCTGCAGCGAGTCTTCCTATGCATTCCTGTTCATAGCTCCATGCGGATGCTGACACTGCCCAGCCATTCATGTATATGGCAGTCTGTGGGAGCTGGGTCCCATTTGGCCATCCATCCCCCCCCCGCCATAATGGTGGCCGATACAACCGAAGAAACCAGTCTTGGAAGTTCGTAAAACACCGCCCAAAGATGCCGTAATCAATCAATCAATTTTTACGGCTCTGCGGATCTCTTATATCTTCTTTCTGTCCAGTTTATAATCCGTAACGGTTAATTGTCGCCGCAGGTCATGGCCGTTAAAAGACCCTCTATGAGCGCATTCTCCCCAACAAAATGCTCGCGCTTGCCGTTTTTGCCTTCGTTGCAACCACCAACGATACATCTGGCCTTCGCCCCAGCTCGACGAGCTTGATGCGATGCGCTTTGAACAGCCGCTCGCCGCCTTTGTCCGCCCCTGCGATCTGTTCCTTTTCGACAGCGGTCACTCAGGAAGGTCCGACACGGCCGACTGGATCCGCACGGTGAGGCGCAAGCCTGCTTGGTCCTCAGCATTTCCGACAACTCACTGACTGTTACAGGCTTACCACGACATGGCGACGCACAACGTCGCAGACGGGACAGGAGGCATGGACGGTTCGATCCGTTTTTCCGAGGAGCAGGCGCGCCCAGAGGTGTGCGCTGGGTGTGACTCGTGGTCGTGCTTAGTACTAACGCCCAATATTTCTACAGGACATCGGGGACGGTTTTCAGAACACTCTTGCTGTACTCAAAGCCCAGTCGAACCGCTACGTTTCCAGTACGCACGAGGATTGCCAGTTTAGACTTCTTCGATTAATCCCTATCCGCGCTGGCAGTCGCCGATGTTCTTGCCCTTGGTGCAGTCATCGCCGTCGAGAATTGGTGGATTCAAGTCTACGTCGCAGTCCTCAGCATGCTGATTCAACCCTCCAAGTGGAGGTCCAGAAATTGCATTCCGCGGCGGACGCGTAGATGCCACGGAGCCGAACGCGCCTGGCGTTCCTCAACCGCAAGAATCCCTGGATTCTCACATTGCATCCTTTGCTCGGCAGGGGTTCACACAAATCGAGATGATCGGGCTTGTTGCATGCGGGTCCGTACTCTCACACAAAGCAACCTCATTCATAGCTGATTCCCGCCAGGCATACATTCGGCGGCGTGCAACACGCGCCGTTCCCGGACATTGTGCCAGAGCTGAATGACCCAGACAGCACTCAATCTGTGGCGCACTTTGATTCCACTTCCGTGAATTTTGACGTCAACATGTGTGTCATAGCTCTACAAATTATCCGCCGCACTGACCGCCAAGCAGCGCAACCGAATACATTGCTGGTACTACTCAGAATCCCCTCGTCGTAGGCTTCAACGATACCACGAATTCTGACAAACGGATATTTGCCAGCGACGGAAACGTTACCATGGCCTCGTATGGGGTTCAGGTTGTGAGCTACTAGGAATCCTCGTTAACCTCTGCCACATAGATTCGCCAACTCGCCAGAGCTCTTCGCTTCGACGTGCGCGGGTTTGTTTTCGAAGATGATCGATACGGTGCCTCGTGGTGTGCAGCTCACGAATGTTATCACCCGCTGCCTGTGAAGCCCATAATCACCGGATTCAATTATAACCTCTCCGGAGATACACTGCAGTTATCAGGTCAAGTTCGGGTACGATCTCACATGCCTGTCTCGCGCGGAACACCACTGAGTCAACCATTCCTTAGTTCTGGAACATGACACAAGGGACAAGTAGCGCAGTTCGTATGCTCTGGGACGATCACGTTGGGGGCACGAACAACATCACTCTGTCCGCCCAGGGCAGGTTCACGAACAGCGGCGGGCGACACATGGGGGCGTTTTACGCCTTCAGCCCTGTCCCTCAACAATTTCTGTCCATCGATGCTGCCGCGGGCATCACCAAAATGCGCTTCACCGTAGACGACGAGCTTGAGGACCAAGACGGTCTTGGATTTCCGCTGCAGGACAGCGTGGTCCTAGCTGCATCATCGTGCCTCAACTTTAGCTTCAATGGCTCGCTCAGCGGGCGGGTGGACATTGCGGTGCGTGTTACTCGCTATGTAATTCCTTACCTGATCCCGGGAGAGCAGGTGCGCAACAGCATCACACCAACGCGCATCTTCATCGAGGCGGAAATGTCGGATCACACAGGCGCTCCGATCGTCGTCGAAATCGACGTTCCGCGCCCCTCCGAGCCTGCGGCGGCCAATGCGACGTACACCATCTGGAGTGTTCCGGTGAATTCGGACCAACCGTACAATATGTTCACCGTCGGCGCGGAAATTGACGGGGTCGGCAAGCTGCTTGGGCCGCATCTGCCGTTCGCGTTCTTCCCGTGCTGAGACCTATTTTATTTTATTTTATTTTTATCGAGAGGCTTGATTACTGCCACTGCACATCTGTGGATTGGAGCCTTGGGGATGTGGACTGCCGAATTTTGGTACTGTGTTCACGATCGCAGTATATAAATGCCTGACCTAGAATATTGCCGCACGCCATTCTGGCCGTACAACACGGAATTGAGCAAACCTGGAGGGAGATCCGCGGGCCCCGAGGCCCTGTCCGTTTGTATATTTTACCTAGTACAATACATGAAGAGTGCAGACATACTGAAAAGTCAGGTTCAAGTTCCTATGATAAGTCCCCGAGTGCCTGCTGCCGTGGCGGCACCTTATCTTTACCCCGCTGTAATTATATTCGTGCTGTATTCTCGGATATTCTCTCAATGGATTTACAAAGACAAAGTGATCATGCTTTTGTACGCACTCATCTAGTCTATAGCTAGGTACGCGGGAGGAGAGTCAGTTAGTCCTAGTCCCCACTGTGACTGCATCTCTGCCTCCAACATCCGTATGCGCGCTCTCAGCGCGTCGTTCTGCTTCATCGCCTGCTCCAAGTGATTGCCACTATTCCCGACGTTGTCCTGGAAAGTCTCAAGTTCCTTCTGTACTGCACGCAGTTGCGCTGTCAGGTATTCCTGTCGATTCTGTGCGACAGTCAGAGTCAACTGGGCTGATTTGGAAGGTGCCCCCGTCGGCATTGATGCTGGTGCGGATGGTTGCGAGGCCGACTGCACAATGAAGTACGACTCGGGTTGGAGGTCGGAATCACGCTGTCTCCGGCGAGACCTGCGTACACATAGAGCGATGACAACGGCAAGAATGAGGAGTATTATGGAGAGTGATCGGATGGTGGTGGAGTGAGTTTAGGAGGATGTTAGATTAAATGATGCAAGATAGAGATGGTATTTGGAGGGAGGGTGAGGTGGATCGGTGAGTTTGTGGTGTAATTGTGGGAAGAGTAGAAGTGTGAGAGGATAGAAGATGTTTGGGAAGGGATCGAGGATGGGAAGGAAGAAGAGGATTGAGAGCCGGGAGGCGACGGAGTTGGGAAAGTGGCGGAATGCTCGGAGCTCGAAAATGAGGACCGCGACGAATGTCCAGAGCTTGAAGCTGAAGAGGTCGGGGGAGGCGGAGGAGGCGGAAGGTTCGGCAGTTTGAGTGC
>JARJLF010003896.1:0-10288 GCA_029378395.1 Mycena leptocephala
GATATGATATTGGATAGATGCTTTAGAATGGGAGTAGGAGCGCGACAAAAAAGAAGGAGACGGGAGTTGCAGGGAGTGGCTGTGCCCGCTATTGGCATCGAAAGCAAACATGGTCACAGCTTGGTCACAGCTCTTCCCTTCCACAGTTCCACTCTTGTTCCACTGGCACTTTGCGCTGCACTCACGCCTGTACATATCTCAAAAACTCTGTGAATTCTTTAGCATTTTCACATCTTGTGGCTAGATCGTTCCGAATGCAGGGAGAACCGGCGAAATATACACACGTTGACGATCTCTGGTTTTCCAGCGACGCATGCCCATTGGTGCTTAGGCTTTAGGGCGGAGAGCAAGATTTTCCGAGTCACAAATCAATTTGGGCCGCGCGATCCTCTGTTTTCCGCGACATGGTTGTGTTCCCGCAACCGATGGATGGCGAGATAGAAATGATCATCGTGTCTCCAGTAGTATCTGATTCTGCAGCCGATGTGGAGGTTTATATTTGACTCTAGGTAAGACCCCAAGTTCCCTGCAAGAAAAAAAACCCTAACGCGATTATTTATGAAATACCTTATGCCACCGCCCGTACCCGTCAAGCTCCAAGTCATTCTTGGCGTCCTAAGTTCGACTCTCTCATAAGTATGACGTTCAATATCTTTATCTCCGCGCACTTGAACATCTATCAGCTCGATACGGCTCAACGTCCGTCGATGACTTTCGCACTCACCCAAATCCCGATCATATCACCGACACTGTAACTGAAGGAGAACCAATGTGTCCACTTCAAATTATCGCCGCAGCACAAGAAGTCGGCGCACTCTGGCTCCTTCCCGTCGTTTTGTCTCGCATCAAGATCCCGTCCAGACAGGATACGCTCTGTCAGCGCGCATGGGGCTGACGGAGATATATTATCAATGCGTGTCTGGCAGCGGAGAGTCACCTTCTAAGAGGACTTCGCGCACTAAACAAGTTTCTTTCCGTTCAATCAGACGAACCATGCACACGATGTTTGTTCTGTGACGCATTTCGCTTTGTTAGATTGGGCTTCATTTTGAACATGTCACTGGTGGCTAACATTTAAGCCCTCTAGAAGACTGAATGAGCAGCACTGGGTTTGTAGCAGCTCAGATGTGCGGCCATTGCGTGAAAAAGGCGAAGGAGAATCATCGAGCAGCGCTGACCGAATTTTGGGACGACCTCCCAAGCACATACGGCCTCCCCTCTTGGTCACGTTGAGAGCTCTCGTGATGGGAGACACCGTCTAGGTAGGTTATTCGCATTGAATGTATTTATATTCTCTGCAGGATACCCAGTTCTTTACCCCAAAGCAGTATTTTTGCGTGTGTTAATATTATGTTCATCTTCCTGCCGGCAAAAAAGATTCCTTACGATGAGACTGATCCCTCATGGAGAACAAGCTCGTCAACAATTCCGTGGGAGATGAGGTCTGAACCAAGCGCGTACCCCTTGAAGTTCAAGTTTCTCTTGTCCATTCCCATTGACACCGGGAATACCATTCACGTTATACAGTATCTGTCTCTGCGTCAGCACAGAGAAATCGCGATGCGGAAGGGGTACAATGGGTCGGCGGTGGGCGGGCTCTGGCTGAAGTTGCCCGAACCGCCGCGGTCTGTGGTTCTGATATAATTGTTCGGTGAGAATATTTCGTGCTATTTGGCCCTTTCTGCGCAGTCGGACACGGGTAGTGAGACTTAGCCGACACGTCTCCCTTCATTCCCGTGTGATCAACAAGAATCCGCTTAAATTTATAAAGACGTCGAGGTAATCTTTACAAGATACAGTTTTAGAGTCCCTCTCTGCGCCTATCAGATGCAAAGCAGTGGGTTCACCGCCATCACTACAGATATATGTGAGCAGGGTTTTCATGACGAAACTGAACCAAGCTCACCCTGCCCGAAATAAAATAGATGCGCCGGGTTGATTCCAGTGGAAACTAGACATCAGTCATTCACGTTGAGGGACAGGTCCAGATCAAGGGAGATGAGAGGAAAGCGCACATATTGAGTCGCTGCAGGCCTTGTCCTCCGGCCCGACACATTTTGTCACCGTCGTCGGCGGGGAAGTGAACAGGCCAGGGTCCTTAGACTGCCAGTATTCGGTCGCGCTAGGGAAATCCAACTCTGTGAGATGTACTTTATGGCCACCGAGCTGGATCACCCACTGGTGCTCATATCCCAGCGCGCGAGGGATCATGGTGGGCACGCCGTCTGACAGAGCGAGTAAGCTCAAGTATATACAGAATTTCGGGTAAAAACTCACCGAATGTGTGCACAGCTACGAAGACCGGTATGCGTTCAAAAGACGGGGAACATGTATCGTATGATATGCACGCACCTCGGAAAATATTTTCGACCCGATCGTAGACTCGACAAACGCAGCGAATTGTGCGTCTCCTGTTCGCGGTTGCCCTGAAAGCATATCAAGAAAGGGGAAGGAATCTGTAACAATATGAAATACCGAAGGTGTAGAGCTTTAGCGCGGCGCGCGGAGGGCAGTTTTCAGCGAGGATGCACCAAGGGCTGCAAGTGAACCGCCGAGGCTGTGGCCTACCAAATCCGAGCCGTCAGCCTCAAGCAGGAAGGAGAGTGGCTTCCATTTCTTAACCTGTGACGACGACAGCGTGATTGGGGAAATTGGTAAGTTGGGCCTTGACGGTGGTCAGCACAACGTCCGCGACGTCGTTGTATGCTGCCAAGAAGCCCGAATGGACATCGAACGGCTGGGTAATTCCTAGCGATATGAATGGCACCAGGAAAACATCGACGTCTGCAGAGCCGGCGGGTGAGCTGAGATATAATTTGAAAGTAAAAATGTCGAACATACCAGTGGCTGCATCTGCCAAGCTAAACGATCCACGGAAGGATACAACGATTTCTTTGCGACTATCATCCCTGGCGATGAAGCCCCGGGTACTTCCTATCGAAAACTGGTTGTGACAGATGAGAAAGCAAGGGAAAGGAAGTAGATAACTGTGACTTGCGGAGTGGACGAGGGTGTTCCCGAGGGGCCTTGGGCATAACAGCTGGTACGCAGCGGACGAGTATTTGGTGAACCGAACGAGGTCGTCGTACAGAGACGAGGAAATAGCACGCGACGTCAGAACGGGTGATGCGAGGGACGTCGAGGAGAATGAGAATAAAACAAAAAGTAGATAGGTCAATGTGAAAGCTTTCATCATGTCGAAGCTAGAGGAAGAACTGAAAATGGCTCCTGGATCATGACGAAGTCGCTTTTAAAGAGCTGGGTTTTAGCAATCGCCAAGCCTGGTCTAGGCCCCGGTGGTCTCTTTCCCAACTGCCCCGCAGGATCCCCGATGTCGGCCTGGTGATCCCTCATAGCCATGTGGGTTTTAATATTATGAGGCGAAAGTGTTGATCCGTTGAGAGCTGTTCGGTATTCGGTACGCAGGACCGAGGCAGTGTGATGTGGCTGCTTGGCCATAATGGATTTTAATGGGGCTCGTGGCTAACGGAATTAAAGACACGGGGACACGACCAGCACGGCGTATCCACATGCGCACCTGTATACTCGAGTATCGATAATCCTTTTTTGGTGGCCTCGAATCGGACAAACTTCCAAAGAGTGTGTTGCCGAGCGTGGCTGATGCAGAGCCTGGGTGTTCCCCTTGACGCTTGTAGGAGCTTCAGAGAGGTAGTAACAAAGATGAGCCAAGGGTCTTCATGTTCTCCGCGTGAGGCCGGAATTTGCTGGCTGGTAACGAGGTTGTTACGTGGGATAAAAGCGGCTCGGTTAGAAAAATAATTGGGGGTGACCAAGGCTTGCTGAGCGAAGAAAGACTTGAACTGGAAGTGAAGGCTTCATTCAAAGGGTGACAGCCTCATGACCAAAGCCAACCGCGGCCTGACCCACGGACTTTGGAGCGTGTCTTCTTGCTGTCATCGCATCATGAGGAAGGTGCCAGGGGTGTGTGATACCCATCCTCTCGTTAAAAAGGAGAGAAAAACGCCGCCTTGGGCTCCGGTCATCAGGAAAACCCCCCTCAGATATTTCTTGCAATTTCTCCAGAAATTACACGAAAATATCTAGAGTTTCAGAGATGAGCAAAATTTTCCGAAAATATGTTACCCCGGCCAAAATATTGACAAAGGTTACTAAAATTTGCGTAGAATTTACAACGGCTTTTCCTGGATATTGCTTCGGTATTTCACATTTCATGATACGGAGGGGAGGAAAGAATCATATTCATCGAAGTTTACGCAAATACAAGACTAATAGTACTGTGTGATATAGTTCCCGCAGTCTCCACGATATTCCGACTTCGACAATTTACCTTCAGAGCCCGGTAAACCCGCGACCGACAAACGGGGATTGGGCGTGTCGAAGGATAAATGTAAATGGTTGGTCTATGACGCGATTCAGAGGCAGCACATGAGAACAAGAAAAACGGGGGCGTACACGGGAGTCATCGCCACGAAGATGACAGTGTGCCGATAGCATGCGGGTCGAGATGTGGGCTGGAGACTGAGTGAGTATTAGTCTGTCGTGGGTGGTCTGAAACATACCGAACAGCCGTTGCCTTGTATTTACGAATGCTGTAACGAGATTGTGTCAGCTAGTCCACGGAAGGATAGATAGATACGCACGAGCCGGCCACATGTTCAACAAACCAGCGGTCTCGAGGGATTGGGGTGCCTGTGCAATATCAGACTGGTAGTATTGGTCTGACACGTACCGTTGAAGTCGCGACGCACCTAATAAGGGTATCTGGTAAGAAATAAATGAAAAGGGGTCCAGGGAAAGAAATTCGACGACACACCCTGCAATGTCCACACCTCGGCCGTGGCTAACCCCCGAGTAATAACATCAGTTAAACTGATTACATCGAACAGGTTTGACGTACCGGCAGGCAGCTACGTAGTTTTCCGACTTCAGGTGTCTTGAAGCTTCGGGTATGTGAGCAGGTCTGTGTGGAATTGAGGGGAGTAATGAGGTTCATATAAGTGGGAGAGCCATACCAAGAGTAATAGGGAGTCATCGCGCTCCTACGACCATCTCTGAGCAGGCTGTGTGCATGTCAAACTCGATGAAATGTGTCGCAGGAAGGAAGGAAACACACATGAACAGCGGAAGGAGCAAATCTGTGGAAAATGAGGGACGCTGGAAGGCAATGGGGGAGAGGTCAGGTAGCAGGAGAGGTGGGGGACATGAGGGAAGAAAGAGAGAAGTGTGTGCGGTTGTTGTGCCCGAACAAAACGAACCATATGTTCTTGCACGTCGGTGAATGATCAATGAGTCATCCGGTAATCAATCGGTCTCCTTCGGACTTGACATTCCGCACAACGACTCGGGTAATTTTCAAGGCTCCGCCTACTCATACTCATCGTCCCTTCCTCGGAATCCTCCATCGTTTGGCTCCCATGTCAAATGCACATGGGCAACCTATTTGTTCCAGCTTTCTTCCTTACGACCTCTTCTTGCTTGCGAGGGTGAACAAAGTTCAAGTGTATTCAATCGAATTATTTTGTCCATGTTTGTAAGGTAAGGGGAACTTAGAGAGAAATATCTCTGAGGTTCTGTAATTGAGGCAACTTTCATAGAAATCCTGATAATCTGTCGAAAATTCACCGAAAGTTTCGTAAAATTTTGCTGAGGTTGCAAAAAAGTGCAACCTGAAAGATATTTTCTGTAAAAATTTTGAAAATTTACAAGGGAGGTTTTCCCTGATGGTTTGACGGTAGCACTTGTATATTTTTGGCCGCGCCAGGACTCTCACTCGGAGCAAGTGGTCCTCGTTGAAATATTGTCTCAATGCGACCTGCTAGAAAGTTTCAAGGAAATCAGGTACATCAGCGACTTGGAAAGAGAAATTTGAATCCTTGGATGGTCGTCACAGATCTTCAAGGAGTTGGTAGTGGCAGACATGAAGTTGCGGCGTGGGAAATCGGCCGGCCTGCCATCACAAATATCGGGATTCGGACAAATCTTCCTCTTGCCTCTTCCCGTCATCTACGTCCTACGGATAAGGCCCAAATGGAAGCGATTCGGTTAAGTGGTTTCGGACACTCACCTCAGTGAATCGTTCAGCTCACAACATAATAGGCAAAGAAGCTCTTCACCGAAGGAAATTTTCATGAAGCTGGCAAGCTGTACCAGGCCGCGAACAAAGCCGACACCATGAACTCACCGATTTACCTCTCGAACTTGGCATTAGTACAGCTTAAACTGAAGCAGTCAGTGTTCACAATTGATCTCGCCAACCAGGCGCTTGACTCGACCTCGGATCCATTGCTATCAGATTTGCACTGGCGGAGATCAGCGCGACTATGGCACTTTTGCGGGATGCCCGGTTCTGTAAGGCAAGATATCGCCGCGCCCTCGCGCGCCAGAGACAAGGCCGACTTATGGAGGCCCTCGTTGACTTGGCCAGCGTACTGACGGCGGACCCAATGGACAGAACTGCGGCAGCTGCGTTTGAGACGATTCAGCGTGAGCTCGAGAGGTCGGGATTTGAACGTAATTTTCTCTCTCCGATGTCTATCCTACAGGCGGACTATCCGTCAGCGTATGGATCAGCAGCAGCCGCTCCTCGTCCAGTCCGAAATGAATCGCCCGACGATGCAATCGTGGTTCAAAATTCCAGCCATCCTATACCGAAAGATCTCAGAGCCGGAACATGTGCTTCGTGTAAGACCGTCAAATGGAAGCGGGAGATTAAGACTTGTCGCGGTGTCAGTGCTCAACGTCGTCCGTATCTTGTTCAGACCTTCCTGATATCGTCATTTATCGATCCAGTGCGGCACTGCCGTTTATTGCGACGAGGTATGTCAGCGGAACCATTGGTAAGTCAAGTTCCTTGTCTGAGCAGATTCACTCCTTACAGTGCGTGGTAGGCCGACCCACAAAAAAGAATGTATCCGATATGACGACGATGATGTCCTCGCCATGCACCTCTCCCGGAACATGTTAGATCACATATATATGGGGACGAATCTCCTTATTTACGCCATGAGAGCTATCGGCGCACTGAACCACTCCCCTCCCCGTACCTTACCGTACTTCTGGTGTTCGTCAAGATGGTACCGCTCGCAAGTTCAACTGGCGGTCAGCGACGCGCGGCGACGGATCTCCATCACAAACATCGTCACCGCGCCGCTCGCCGTATTCGATAAAGACACGCGAGACTCCTACGTAATCCAGCTGCAGCAAACGCGAGTCACTTGCAACATGCCTAGCGCGCCGGGTGTGGCTATCCTTGTTGCACCGCAACTCAAGAAGGGCCGCGAAACGGAGAAGGCCCGGACGTTGCTCTTTATGCAACGCCTGGTTCCAGAGACCGTGGCGATGGTTACCCAGTCCATGTTGCCAATCAGCTACGAAAGTCATTCATTTGGGACGGCCCGGAGAGTTACATCGGACTTGGACGAGTTGTACTGGTGAGCATCGTTGCGATGTCCACGTCTACTGGTCTGATGTTTATGGCTTGAAAGGATTCTCGAGGACGAGCTTGCGAATGATTTTGATAACTACTATGGGTTGCAAGGCTGAATTGCGACGAGCTTCACGCAACTCCGGCATCCGTACGC
This sequence comes from Mycena leptocephala, assembly GCA_029378395.1. Taxonomy (NCBI): domain Eukaryota; kingdom Fungi; phylum Basidiomycota; class Agaricomycetes; order Agaricales; family Mycenaceae; genus Mycena; species Mycena leptocephala. Next base: position 7,563 of record JARJLF010003896.1, read on the forward strand.
TTTCCGCTGGTTTTCTTGCACTTGTTTCTTGTTGTATTTTGCTGCATCCTATCTGAGGCTTCGTTCATGTCAAGTTGGAATGAACAGCTGCATAGATTTGCACGGCGGTAGTCTTGGATTTCTCAAAAGACATGAATTTGATCTGTTGGGGCGTCGCTATGAATGACAGTCTCAACACCTAGATTCCAGATCCATAACACATTGGGACGAGAATTTACATGAGTCCGGCGAACGCCGAACGATGCTCCAAAAAAAAAAGGAGCTGAGGAAGGATGGTCAATGCCTTGTGGAAAGCTGGACGAACCAGATAAGAAAATGCGCTAATCGGGCGCTAATCAGTCGGAGCTTTTCGGGAGATTGATCCGATTTCGGTTGTGCTGATCCAAAAGCTTCCGATCAGCTCATCGATTGTGAGTCACCAGTGACTGCCATGTCATCTGCTACAGACACCCGGAAACAAGTGTTTTTGGACTCAGAACCGCCACAGGGTATCCAATCTCTGCCATCGGAACTCATATGCGTTATTTTCTCCTTCATTCATACCTCTTCCATCCTTGTTTCCTCCGATCGCAAATGCTGCGCACAGTCGCCAGTACACACTCTAACACGCGTCTGTAGGCTTTGGCGCAATATATCACACATCTCTCGGAAATGTGGACAGATATTCGACTCTTCCACTGCCGCCCTGGTCACGTCGACATGCTGGACGAATATTTTAGAAGATCTAATGACTTGCGGTTGGATATCTTGTTGGATGTCCCATTCAACGCTACAGAATTGACCCAGTTCTGGGGAATCGTCCTCAAAATCTGGTCCGTGGCCCAACGGTGGCGCCGCCTTTGCATTATTACCACAGGCAACAATTTCTCGGTCGTGCAGAATAACGTAGGGCGGAAGACGCCGGCGTGGCTGGAGTCACTCGAGCTCCGCGTCTGCGAGAGTGAATCCTCATATAACCTACCGGTTCTTCGTTTCGGGTCCATGCCCTCACTGAAATCGCTCGTCCTGCATGGGATTGCCCTGGAAATATCCGATACCTCCTCATTCTTTGATCAGCTGGAGAATCTAGACCTCTTTGCGACTCCCGCCGCACTCGTTATGCAGCTCGCCGAGCATTTCGACACTTATTCACGGGATACACAGGCGATTCCTCGCCTCCGCCATCTTTCCCTCCGGGCCAGTCTCCTCTCCACCTCGGGAGCTATCCTTAAACCATATTATCATCACTCACGACACTCTCCCTTGGAAACTTCCACGATAATATCCAGCCTCTCTGCCGCCTCCTCAGCACTCCGCTGCTCGAAGAGCTTTCCATAAACGACTTGAGCGGCGCTTGCTGGCAAACTTTCACCTTGGCGCTCCGCGACGAGTGCCTCGAGTTCCCCGCCCTTCGCACTCTCAAATTATCCTTTATCGCACAATGCCAAATGCACGGGCACTTGGACATCGCCTTCCCTGCGCTGGAACACCTCAGTCTTTTTCATGTCGACTGCAGTACTTTCTTCTCGGCCTTATCAAAGCCCGGGTCAGCGCTTTGGCCACATCTTCACAGCCTGGCGCTCGATAACGCGGATTACCGTGTTTTGTGCTCGGTCGTGGAGGCAAGAATTGCGATGGGGTATCCTTTGGCCACTTTGGAGGTGGATTCTCCGCAATTCATTGATACCAGCTCGCTTCAGTGGTTGCAAAAGCATGTGAAGACGTTGAAACGGAATCTTCCTGCATGAGATTTGGAGGGTATTAGTTTTTAATGTGGGCTGGATGAAATCCCGGTCTCCTTTCTGTCGGCTTTGGACGATTCCGTTGCTTATCTAAATTCCATACTCTGCTACTGGGACCTTCTTCCAGCGTTATTCACGTTATTCACCGAGGAATATTCAAACATCTTGATTGTCAGATCATGACATTTTGGAAAGAATCTTGATTGCACGACCGTAGCTTATTCGGGACAACATTGAAAGCGTACAACTAATTTAACTTCAAGCCCAAGTTTAGAACTACTGTTTCGTCGGTATTCGAATTGACCAACTCGCCCATCAGTATCCTTGGCCTCTACCAAGGCGAATCATAATCAAGGGATCAATAACAGTTTTCTTATACACCGAAGCGTACAGCGGGTGCGGTGATAAATAATTAATGCTTGGTTCAATGTCTTGCAGAATCTCGACTTGAATTTCTGTGACCGAGCCACGTGATGTGCGTGACCACACGCGCCTTAATCAGAGCCACCATGTACGACCTCGACAGCGCTTACAACCGCGGTAGAGAAGGACCTAATGTGATCTATGACGCGGTAAGGGCATCTCCATGTCTTCCTGCGTCCTTCTAATTTTTGAATAGCGACTGCAAACTGAGGTAAGTTGTCTTTCATGTTGCCACTGGCCTCGCGGCCACCGCCCAAGAACGCGCCGAGTGGCACGCCCGAATCTCATGCATTCTTATGGCAGGAACGCGAGCAGGAGGACGCCTGCAACTGCAAGAGTGCCACGTCGTGCAAAACGGCGCGCTGTGGGTGTCACAAAGGGGGATTCGCTTGCAAGGTGAACTGCGCGTGTTCCAAGTCAGGAGCGTGCCACAACAAGATGGACGACCTCTCGTACATCTTCGGACTCGATCCCGCCGACAGGCCGGAGCGCCTTAGCCGTTGTCTTATTAGCAAGATCATGCGCGAAAACTCGAAGCAGCCGGACGGAGCGCGTCTGTGGTGGCAATCTATTGGCGATCGT
>JARJLF010003897.1:0-10259 GCA_029378395.1 Mycena leptocephala
TTCTGCATTTGTTCGAGAATGAGAAATGCGCAGCACGCCGGGAACACATCATGATCGGAAATCACCGGTGCGACAGCCCATAGAGTTAGTTGCTAAGGTAAGGCAGTTTTCTCAGGGTCTCTCTCTCCATCTGCGACAGCCACGTCCCTCCCAACGGCTCGAATCGGTACTCAATGCTGGTTTGACCTTGCCTGGACCTTTCTAACTGATCTATTGCGTTCACATAGGCCCTCCGAGACTGAGTCAGTACCTGACAGACGGCAAAACCCGGACTACATTATGTTCCGTTTATTCACGGAGACGTTCGAAGCGATAGGTTTGTGCCTCAGCACAGTCAAGTCTAAGTCAAGAGAAGCTGAGTCCATGTCTCAGAGGAAACCCTCGTCGGAATTTTGCCGGTGATGGTGACCCGGAAGTGCCGATATCGAATTGCACAAACAGGGTGCAGATCTGTCGACGGCGGGCCACCACGAAGATGCACTGAGGGTCAATGCAGAAGCCGTCAGACTTCTTCGAATGCCGCCAGGGAATCCCACAGTCACCAAGATTCTTGTGATGACATTGAGCAATATGGGTCTGGATTTCTCGGCGCTGGGCCGCCATGAAGACGCGTTGCGCGTTGAGGGGGAGGCGGTTCAGCTGGGGCGCAAACTATCGAAGACAGACCCCAGCATCAACACACACCTTGCCTTGTCATTATACTGGCTGGGTGTGAAGCTCCAGGCGGCGGGACGCAATGAAGAGGCGTTGGATGCTCACGAGGAGGCAGTTCACATTCGTCGCAGCCTGTCGAAGGAGGACCCAGCCGTCATCGGGGATTTGTGTCTTTCATTGGTCAGTATGGCCATAGCACTCAGGGCGGTGGGTTGCCAGGACGACGCGTTAAGTACCGACGAAGAGATTATTCAACTTCGTCGTGTACTTGCTGCCAGTGGTCCCAACGCATCCAAGGATCTATGCAGTGAGGTGGCTAGGTCACTGGTGCAACCTCGACCGGGGTCCGTTTTCGCAAGCTTGCGAAACAGCTCAACAGCCTCTTCACCTCGTGTTATTGCATCGTTGTAGCGGCGCATACGGTTTAGCGCAGTACCCAGGTCACTCAGTGCGACAGCTAACCTCGGCGCACATCTAGGCGCGGTCGGACGGAACACCGAAGCTCTTCAAATTAGTCAAGAGGCCGTCGCTCTGCGTCTCACACTCGAGGAGACAGACCTTGTAGCAGCCAAGGATCTTGCGCTCGCACTCCATGGCCTCGGTGTACATCTCAGTGTGGCCGGTCGTGAAAGCGATGCTTTGCGCAGACACGAGGAAGCAGTTCAGCTTCGTCGTAAGCTAGCATCGCAGGATCCCAGCGCGACCAAAGTTCTTGCATTGTCCTTAAATACTCTCGGTAAACAGCTCAGGGTGATGGGCCGCTACGGAGACGCTTTGCATGCGGATGAAGAGGCTGTGGACCTTCGTCGCAAGCTCGTAGCGGCTGATCCCGGCATTACCAGCGAGCTATGCCAATCACTGGAACACCTGGCACTGGATCTCTGTGCAGTGGGTCGCCACGAAGAGGCGGTTCAAACTGGTGAGGAATTCACCAAGCTTCGCCGTAAACTTGCGGAGACGGACGCTTCTATCCGCGCCACCACAAATCTTACCTTCTCCACCCCAAGTGGCGATCTCGCCGGGGCGCTATATATACTTGGGGCGCATCTGCACGAGCTCGGCCGCAAAGAAGACGCGTTGCTCGCCTGTGAAGAGGCCGTGGAGCTTTGCCGCAATGTTCGGGAGACGGGAACCATGCCCGTACTGTGCCTCGCCAACTCCCTGGAAGACCTGGGTGTTTTTTCGCGCGCGCTGGGCCGGCACAAAGAGTCGCTGAGTAGGGCGCAGGAAGCAGTTGATCTCCGGCGCAGGCTGATCGCGACCGACCCCGATCTTTCGGTTTTCTTGTGCGTTCACCCAAGAACGTGATTATGGGCCGCTTTGCACATGCTCTTGAGAATCTGGCATTCAGTCTCAGCGCTGTTGGTAATGCCGCAGACGCGGTAAACGCCGCGAGGGAATCTGTTGATATTTATCGGAGTCTCCCGGATCGCACCGGCGAGTTAGAAGCGGGACTTGCTAATGCACTTTGCTCTCTGGCTGCATTCCTCCGCTCAGTAGACCGCCACGAAGATGCGTCGCGCGCCGATAAAGGAGCTCAGATCTATCGCAACTTGGGGAAGACAGATGCTGAACTCACCGCCCGCTCCTTCCATGCATCAGCCCGAGATCTTCGCGGTGTCGGCCTCCACGAAGATGCCCTACGCGCTGAGGGACAATCTGCTCACCTTTACCGAACCGTTACGCAGACCAGGCCGGCTCTTCTGGGTCTCCATATCAAGTCTTTGCAGTCCCTTGCGGAGGATTTCCGTGTCCTTGGGCGCACAGAGGATGCGGCGCGTACAAATGCTGAACTGGCTGACGTGGAGGCCATGCGCAGTTTGGAACAGATACCCAAGAATTGAATGGCAGAGCTGGGTGCGATAATCCGTGATGAATCTGACGCCGTCCATTTATATTTTCGCAGTTTGATCCAAATTCGAGAAAATAGCGAGGAAGCGCCGGCAGAAGTTCTTCGTGGTGGACGTTGAATTCCATACCTAAACTTGCACCAATAGCATATTTGTGTTTCTTGTTTCACCTGACAGTAAGCCCGTCAGCGAATACTCAGTCAGTCAGAGAGGCCATCTGTGTGTAATGATGGACTGCCGCCTGGAGCCATCTCTCGAGTATGAACAGCCTGAGTCATTTTGGTGCGGGCTCCGGTGAGGTCCAAGGCTAGTGGTGCAAATTAACTGGCATAAATCCAGGCAACTTTCCTCGCCGTGGTGCAAGTGTAGGTGATCACATTCTCCATCCAACACAAGCTGCAGGTGGCTTCCAATCTTCCCTTTGTCGGTGGACTTTTCGTCGAAGCCCGGGGGGCACTATCGCGGTCTTGGATTAGTTCAGACGAAAAGATGTCGAGAACGGAAAGAAAAGGGAAATGAACCGAGTATTTGGACGCAGGGAGTCGAACCCCGTACTGCACGCTACTCGCTTCCCAGAAATACTTCTGACAAAACTCGCTGTGTACCGTACATCCACGCCCGATGATTGCACATGGCCATGCCAGATCATTGAGCAAATTTGGTTGAACAAGCGAACCCAGAGGAGAGGGTCAATGCACCGAGAATAAATGGAACACTGGTGTTGATCAATTGAAGAGGTAGATCCCCGAGATACAGAAAGATGCGAAGGCGGCATGAAATAAAAAGCAAAGTTGCGACAACCGACCAATTAAACACCAGGAGTCGAACCCCGACCGCGAGCCGCAAAGTCACAAGAACTTTGTGGTGTGCGTTACACGACGCCCGATGATTGCATATGTTCATGCCAGATTATTGTGTAAATTCGAACAAGCGAACTAAACAGCAGAGAGCGTCAACGTACTGGGATTGAATTGAACTCCTTTTGTTACTTTAATAGTTAATGCAGCCGAGGCCTTGTAGATTGTTGTGGTTGGCCCCCCAGATAGGAAAAGGGCACGTGTGAGGCAAAAATATACTGAGCGACAGAATGAAAGAGTAAAATTAACAAATCCCAGCTACTGGGATCGCGGCTCTTAAGAGAACCCGATGACCACGCCGGATATTGCTACTTGTCATTTGGGCGAAGTTATTGAGTAAAATGGTTTGTTTGAACATGCGAACCCAGGAGACGGTCGACGCACCGAGAGAATCAATTGAAGGCCCAGCGATAGTAGTTGAGCTGATATGTGCCCGAGGGTATTTATTCCTTGTACATAGACTCGGTGATACAAAATGTGGGATCCTCAAAATCTCTCGAGGGAAAGAATAAAATGGAAATACCAACCGATTGCATTCGGACGCGGGGAGTCGAACCCCGGACAACGAGCTACAACATCCATCGATCCTGGCAGCGAGAGCTCGTGTGTACCATATCCGACGTCCGAATACTTGCTCAGGGCATGCGTCCGCAGGACCTGTACATGGAATTGATTATTGAATTTTGCCATAGATCCAGAGAGCGTGTATTGGTTGACTGGGGATTTGCGTGGGACTGACTGCTGTAGGACACGCCAAACTAAGCGCACCAAAAATGAGAAAGGTACGTAGGTCGAGCTTGCGATACATACAGTCTAGTGCACCGGCCGGTGCAATGAAGATCTAGGCGGAATGAGATGTCTCGGCGCGCAGGATATTGGTGGACGCGCTGGATCTACCCAGGCTTAGACGATGCGGAGTGGGCTCGGTGGCGGGAGAGGTATTACGATCGCGCGAGGATGGATCAAAGGTTAGATGCGCGGGAGGCAAGAGATCGGCGTGCACGCATGCAGATCAAATCTCGGCTTTCCTCGGCCACCAACCGAGACAAGTCCAGGTGGCAGTGCACCCCATTCTTCTTTCCCCGGGACACCATGATCGTTTTCCGACTTGATCTGCTTGTCGGAAACTTGAGCCGGTAGTAAACCTCTATAGCCTGTGTAGGTGTCCCACCACCCTCCACCGAGAACAAAAGCGAACATCATCCACACTCGGACGAGGTGCCGAACGAGAGGGAGCGGGACAGCTCGGAGAGGAAGAAAAATGCCCGACTACCAGCCAAGCAAGAGATGCGCGACAACAACAGAGCGGTGGGCATGCACGCGACGCGGATATCCGTGCGGTTTACAAGCTACGTGGCTTTCAAAGTTTCATGAATACTGAGCCACGTACTGATACACTGCCGCCGTTGGCGCACGTAGCGCTCATGAACCGATGCAACACTATGCTCTACAGTTTATGCTTGGATAAGATATCATAGAATGTCATGTTCTCTCTACGCGTGCATCTCTCTTCTCCCTTCTGTTCCACGCTCTCCCTTGCTGCCACAACACTACCACCAGCGCTCTCTTCTCCATCCCCTCTCCCTCTCCCTTTAACCTTCCCCTTTCTTCTTTGCATACTTACGCTCCCCACAGAAGACGGTACGTACTAAAACGAACTCGATGCGAGTTTCTTTGCCGCCTGCCTGTGGCATTCGATAAATTGGGCACGAACGAAATTGAGGGGATTTCCTCGCCCTACTTGTGGGTTGCAGCCATGAATATAGTCAATCCATATCCCAAGTTGAACATTGTTTGCATACACGAAGGAAAGAAAAAAAAATGCATGCCTGCGTCCAACAGCGCAACCATTCCACCTTCCTCATAAACCAATATATGGTGGAACCTCTCCTATAAATGTATTTACAAAGTAAGGGCAAAACCCAGTCACCTGGCCCACTTTCGTGTCTTCCTCGCGCTCCAACGCCACAATGGTGAGACTGCGCTGCATCTCGCATCGCATCACCAGCTCGAACATCCATTCCAATGCGAGGGTAAGGCAGACGCCGCACGCATTGCGCTTGGTGCACACCAAATTTACGAAACGGTGGGTGGGGGCATCCGCGAGCAGCGCATGGGAGCAGGTTGCCATGCTGTTCCCCGGAAGCACTGACGTGCCCAATGAGGAGCGCCTTGCCAACGCTAGTGGATCCGGTGCCAGGTGGTGTGTCGACGAGAATGAACAGAACGGCATGGAAGTCAGAGTCTCGGAAGTCTTCCCAGGTCGTACCCGCGGTTGGCGACATCCAAGGCACTTCGAGCGCCATGGAGATCTCGCAGTTGTTATGGCGCACCTTCCAGAAAGCAGCCGCACCGCCGGAGCCCTTGAACTGACCCGATTTTGCCATGGTGCCACCGAGTTTGGCCGGTGTTGCAAAATAAAACTTTGGTTGGAGAAAAACTTTTTGTCTATAGAATTACACAGCGACAGATCTTCTTGAACTTTTTCGGAACCACAGGTGATTCTACCTTGTTGATTTATCGCAAAGCCCGAACGAGGCCCGCAACAGCATGTTCCACGTTCTGCGCCGTCTGTGCCGACGTCTCGATATATTGGCAGCCAAACTGTTTAGCCAGCGCCGCGCCTTCCTCCTTCGAAACCTCTCGATTGTCCGACAGGTCGCTTTTGTTCCCAATTAGCACGAAGGGTAGGTCTCCCTCCTTGAGTGCCTTCACCTGCTCGTGGAATCTCGCGGCACTACCAAACGATCCCCGGCATGTGATCGAGAATACCAGCATACACGCGTCGCTCTCTCTGCGCACTGTTAGTCTGCAAGATTTATGAGAAGATAAGGCCACGCATTCTGCCGCCCAGTGACGATATACTCCTGCAGCCCCGTCCTCTGGCGGACGTGGATCGAGAAATTGAATGCGCGCAGATGGTTGGAAGATATCGATATACCTTGCCAGGCCGTATCCTGTAGTTTCACGACACAGATTTGCCATCCACTACTGTCTGCTTGGTGAAGGTCTCTTCAATTGTTGGATCGTAACACTGCTCAACTATGATTCAAGGGTGCGCATGAAAAGGGTAGGTGTTAAACTACCTCTGTTGAAGTAGGCCATTTAACACCATTTGCCACGAATGACAATGATTGTACGCACCTGGGAAATAATCCAGCGCGAACTGTATGTTGAAAACGTGAGGTGAGATGGTGCTCTGGGAATACAGATGTCTTTACCTGGGTGGATAACGAGGATTTCCCTACTCCGGCTTCGCCGAGGACCAGAATTTGCCATGTATCCATCGCTTGCATGGGCGAACTTGAATCAGAAGGTGTCCAAATCTACCGAGGAGTACAGAAGCTGGAGGTGGGGCGACGGTGACTACTTTTCGAGAAGTGGTGGTGGACCTGGGTGGTGGAAGACGCGAAGATGCTCGACATCAACCATCTTCTCCCACATCCTTTCCCACGTCAGACAGAAGCCGATTTCGGCAGGGCGGTTTCACACCCAGGACCCGATCCACCAAACCTCTCGGGAATATTCGGGACCAAAATTGTAACATAGATTCCGCACTGCTTCAAATCGTGACCTAAAACGCCCCCCTTGTTTCCACGTCAGCTGTCGATTGATCGTTTGTTTTGTCCCAGATGTCTCGAGTGTACGCAAATGCGGTCATCTCGATTTTCTTTCGAACCGTGGAAACGTGCAAGGTTCTAGTTCGATCACTATACGATCGAACCGGCCAATCCCCAGAATGCAAAAGGCCTTCTTCGCCTGCCAAAAGGTATTCATCAGAACCCTACGAGACTGTTCTTTACAGAAGGTGATCGTAGTTACATTGGTACTGCTCGCAAATGAAACAAATCTGCAAGTTTATAATCTGCCCAAGAAATAATTGCATTCGTATCAGGTGAAGCTTGGGAAGCGGGGGGCTTGGCTCGAAAAGCTGGCGTCAACTCCAAGAAACTATCGCGCTCGCAATATCGTGTATGTTCTTCGTATGTTCGGGTTCCTTCCGTTGCAATGTACCTGTCCAATTGTGACCCTGAGCGCAACGTTGAAAATGCTGGGGAAAGCTGAAAATACATACATCGAGGAAGATAATCTCGCGTTGCTTCTTCTAGCGATCAGACCGGGAAACACTTCGAATTTTGTGGCAGATCTGCGGAGCAATTTCAAACCGATGTCAGGAGGAACAGCCACGCTGCGTACTGGCTTGTGTCTTGCCCAGTCTTGCTTCTGGCAGGCGACGCTGGGAACATAACCATCAATGAATCGGCGGATTCCTGAAAGAAAAAGAACACGCAGTACCTACAATACCTGGAACAATCGCCAGTCAGAATGATAAAAACGATAAAAACGACGACAGACCTGACGAGTTTGCATTTCCCACACCAGGACATGTTCAACTCTTGAGTCGCACTCGTCTCTTTGCGGCAAGTTAGACAGGCGCCAGAAAGACCATCACTCATTCCTTCTGGCTTCGAGATTGCGCCAAACACATATCCACCTCCTACGCGATGCCGATGTGCCCTCTCTGGGAACATCAACGTATCCTTTTCCATCTTGGGAGTGCACCCTTCGCATCCCGCGCGAATCTGGTGGATTTTTCAGCGTCATTGAAGGATGAGTATGTAGATACCACTAGGAGTAGGACTGACAGTGACTACGCAGCGCTTGTAGACCTTCTCGCCCGGGGTCCAGACTGCCATCCAGTCGATGTCGGTTGCAGGATGACCTGCATCGATGTTGGCGTCAGTAGCCATCCTTCCGGTAAAGAGACGCGTACACACCGCAGATGAAACACGTCCAACCTTCGGAATTGTGCATCAAGTCGGGACCAATCGTCGCACACAGATCACGATGACGTTGCTTGACCTCCTCCTCCTGGTACATTTCGTACCACCCAATCTTCAAAACCTCAAAGATGATATCCACTCGGTGCCTCTTTCTGACAGAATGTGGGTACGTAGAAGAGGAATGGAGGGCAGAGAACTGACCCGATTATCTGTACCTCCAGGGTCTCCGTTGGGTGGAACGGGATTCCGACATTGGTTTGGGTTTGGGGCGGTAACCCATCGAAGACTCGAATAACATGCACTTTCGGTCTGCCTGTGTCCATGGGGTGGCCTCGGATGTGTGGTGGCAAAAAGATGATGACAGTCAAGGCGAAAGAAAAGAAGTCGTCGGGGTCAGACGTAAAAACTGTCCCACGATCAGGTGGCGGGAAAGCCTGCGAAGCGACTTGACTCGCGCGCTCAGTCACTCCATGTCCATGTCCCCCCTCGATTTCGCTTCGACGTCGACACCGCCTATCTCTCGATCTCGACGCCATGCACGTGCAGCAGGCTTCTTCCATCCTCCTAGTGTGCTGTACCCAATTCGAGCTAATTCTGCAACCGTGCTCGGACCGCGCCTCCAACGATGCGTCAATATCTTCCTGCCGCTCGCCGACGCCGACCCGGCGCGGGCCTCCACACACACCGTCCCCTGGTGTCGCCGCGAGCAGTCCTTTCCGCCTCATTCCTTCGCAGACTGACGCCAACACCGAGTACACAACCTCAGACTGGCTATCATATCGTGCGCGCCGTCCTCCTGTGCGGCCACGTCTCGGTCTCGCCCGCGCGACTCGATCTCATAGCCCACGCAGTATTCCAAGCACCCCTTATCTATCGCACGCCCACACATCCTGAACGTGGTGCTCCGCGTCGCGTGGGCGAGACGACGCTGCGCCATCATCGCCTCGCTGTCGCTGAATGATGAGCCGCAGTGCCTCGTATCTCCATGCACTGCGTCGGTGCGCCTGCGCCAGTTGTAATCGGGACTGTCGCTTGTCTACACTTGCTCGCGCTTCCGATGCGCGTGCTACCGCTCCTACCCCCTCGTGTACGCCTGCTCGCGCTTTCGCTGTCACCCGCCCACGTTTCATTCTCGGGTGCGTACCTCCCTTTCATTTCGCCCATCGCTTCGCACATCAGCTTCCCGAGCGTGTTCCGATGCATCCGTATGCGACCACCAACTCATTTTGCTTGGCTACCTATTCAGCCGTACTCACCTCGTCAATACAGGTTCTGTAAATTTCTTCTTCGAGCGCCTCTCGTGGTCTCCATCCACCCGTTTCCGCCCTCACCACCTGGAATCATCCCGCGACGCTGTTAACCACGGTGATTCATCTCTTTCCTCCTTTTTCCCGTGCAGGGAGTTTATCTTAGATCGTGTTCCTGCACCGATCTCTGCTTCTCCATGTTACATTCATCGGTTACCATGCCGTCTCCGTGCCCGCAACACCCCAAAACATCTTGAAGCAGGATTTTCCCGGCGAAATTCGATCTCGGCTTTTATTTCCAACGGGTACACAAGCTTTCTGTACACATTTTACTTCGCCGCCATCGGCGTATGTATTGTCCGTACTTCGCCTCTTCAATTCCCTTCAATCTGGCCATGGCCGGACGTCGTAGTTTACCGACATTCGAAAATGTGCTCGCGCAGCCGTGCACAATCCGGAGGTGAGCTGATTGTGCTCATATTCGAGAGGAAAGTCAAATCTCCCTACTTTATTACAAGGTTCTTCCATTTCATTGATTTCCGTCCGCAATACCTGTCAGCTGGAACAACACAAGAACTCATTCGCGCGAAATTGATCTCCCGTCCTCGCGACTGTTGGATTCGCCTCGTCCAAGATTAAATCTCCATTGGCCACTCCACAAGCGTGCAATCTACAGCATCAACTCTGTTCTTAGGTGTTTAGACCTGCTTGGTGCTCCTCTTCTGTACCATTCATTTTTCGATCGATTGATTCATGCGCCGAACCCGTCAGATGTCGCAGACTGACTCGCTGAGTGCGTTGACCACCTTAATATATAGCCTACTGTCGCTGCGGCCACCCTCGAGTTAACTCACATCGCACGATGTG
>JARJLF010003898.1:0-10238 GCA_029378395.1 Mycena leptocephala
AAGCACGTGGTCATTCCACCGCGGATAATTCCGCGTCTTGACTCGACTTGTTCCGGTTCCCTCACCGAGTCTTGAGACCTCATCATCCGCAATTTCTTTCCGGCTCTTTTAGTACGCGACTGCTTCTTCCTTGGCTTATCTTGGTTTTGGTTTGTACGTCTAACGAGATAAATTCAATACGAAACCAGATCTCTGCTACCGTAAATCTTGTCTTGAATCAAAGCAAGAAGACCGACGCTTCAAATACTTGTTTGCACGCCATTCCAAGATTCTAGAATCTTCACCTCCTTTGGCCATGGGAGCCAGCAGGGGAATAAAGTTGAAGGTGAAATTGTAATTGTAGCACTGCCATCGCTCTTCCTTTGAGCCCAAATATTCGCTTGTACCCCGGCCGATGCTAAAGACTACCAGTGGCTAGATGATTACTCAATATTCAATGTTCAATGTTCCTCGACATCGCACTCTCCCAGGTTTCGAAATTGCTCCGCATTTTTCTTTTTTTTGTGTAAACGGCTTCAAGTTCGGCCGGCGTGTGTGCAGTCATGTCGCGTTCAAGTCGGAATCGGTTGCTGCCAATCTCATCCTGCGGGCTTGAGTCGTAGTTATTTGAACACTGTCATTCTCAACCTTGTTGATTATTTTCATTGCCATATTCCTATGGACTTCTTTGTTCTTTTTTTCGGGATCTCCGTCTCCGTCTTCGTGCCCTTCATTGAGACTGAATCCTTATGGACCTGCATTCTATTCCTCAGGACTTGAAATGCGAGTTTTTTCGGCCACTCCTGACCTGGACTGATCGTCTATTTTCCGACTCTGGCTTCGACATGGCTATGCATTTCTCCACCCACACACTCAACCTCGAACTTTATCGCAACTTACAGAGACCCGGGCTCTTTTGATGGTGGCGGAAGAGGGAGTCCACACTGTGAGGAGAAGTTTCTGCAGGCATTTGCCTCCAAGAAATATTAAGTCGACCGAAAATAAAAACACGGAGTCCTGGATATTGGGTTTGATCATGAGTTCTGCGCACAAAAGGGGTAGCACCGTACCATCGGTTACCAAATGTTTATAGATTTGATGGCAAGGCCCCTAGGATAATCGCCTGCGGTTGAACTGCCGTCTAGATGTCTCTGACGCCGGGTCCATTGAATGCAACTCTCAGAGAATTTACCATTGTGGGCGAGATCGGAAAATGATGCTGCATATCTTCTCCAGGGTTCAATGCGGTAGGTCTCGATCAACGAGTCTAGGAGAGACGTAGTACTTATTGGATTCAGACACTGTCCGTCGGGTCTCGTTCTGAAGATATCAAGATTAATCAATTTCCAACCGAAAGCACCGATCGCAAAGGGACACCTAAAATAAATTCCGCGTGGACGCTGTTTCTGCTCTGCGTATTCGGGGTCCTGATTCTTGAGAATGATAAGGAAACAGTGTGAGTGTCGAGAAGCAGAGCCGTCGACGTACATCCACACCTCGAGCCAGCACACGTCAAATAGTGTCGAATCGGCAGGAGTATTAATACTTCATCATTCATGAGAATGAAATAAATACCTCGTCCTTTAAAGTAGAGCGGAATCTTGCAGCCTAACTAGTATGGAATCCATACAGCCAGATTGGGCCGTTGAGGGATTGATCCAGTAGTCTTCTGGATTGGCAAGTTTAGCTTGACGCGGTGAAGGATGGTGTAGACGCAATGAACTCGGTATCCGTAGATTTTTCTGCCGAGTTCAGCGGGCAGGATTTGACAGTGGCCAAGTAGTGTGGAATGAATAAAGAAATTAACCATCCTGTACTAGAGTTAGCGGGGAGCCCGCGATTGCAGAGTTTTGATAGTCGCGCGAATGGTGTTGATTTTATCTTTATTGTTGTGTAGGACTTTGACGCAAGTTTGGTCATCCGGGTGTGACAAGAATAGCGAGGACTTGAATACGACGAATGGTGTAACAGAGGTCGAAGTCCAATTATGTCAGAGACGGAGTACGGAAGGCAAAATCCGAGGAGGATGGACCAGCGCCACGTACTCAAAGTACGGATAACGAGGCCATCCCTGGATAATAGACGAAATTTTTTGATTCCCAAGAGGAACAGTTTCAAGCCCGGCGGCTTGGAGTTGGTTTCGGGGAGACAGGTAATGAGCTTCCTGGCAATAAATGGGTGAGTTATAACTGCTAGTCTCTTCTCGATATCTACAGCACCTAGTGTGTGAAATTTTCTGAATTCGACTACATATGAACTGTTTCTTCTCATCATTTTTTATACTTCTGGTAACCGTGGTTCTTCGTTCTCGTCGCACGTCCCCGAACAGAGTGGACTTGCAATACGAGAGTTTCGTTATGAAGTTCGAACAGGGTCGAAAAATGGTCTTCTTGATTATTTAAACAGGCTGCCTAATACACATACACAGATCTCCGAGGTTGCTTGGTTTGCTTATATTTCAGCTGGGTTGCTTTTGGCGGATCAGTATCATCATTGAACTGTTTCCTCTCATCATTTTCCATACTTCTGGTCTCCGTCAGTTCTTCGTTCTCGTCACGCACGTCCCCGAACAGAGTGGAGAATACCGTTATGAGCAGCGTCGAAAATGGCCTTCTATAATTTCTATGCAAGTAACTGAATCCAAGAATGTTCAGGAACCGTGCCATCAGCAAAACCTGATCACTGTAGGTTATGGTAACATGTAGATAGTCCTCCGTAGTGCTGTGTATTTGCCTATAGTTAATATGTAGTTCTTCGTAGTCCTAGTAGTTTGGCAACTATGGAGCAAAATCAGGTTTTGCTAATGGTTTCATTGACAGCAAGCGCAAGTTAAACCCGAATTTTTCACCCTTTTCTGGGTGTTTCTCCGACCAGCCCCTCAAACCCGCACTGACAACTTCCGGATGTTGAAATCAGAACATACTCTATGTCACTATGTGTATCAAGCCATGCATTTGATTAGTTTTAAGTACCCTCAAGTACGACATGAGCATTTTGAGTTTCTCCGACACAACCCAGAGAACTCAGGAACTGATGACAGTGAAATGAGGACTTAGTGTAGCGCTATTGAATTTCGGCGCGCCAGAGTCAAACTTGAACGACTCCAGGCTCTATTCATTCAATCAGTCTTACCTATTCTTTGCGTTGTGCGTGAGATTATCCCCCATTTTTTCGCTGACGCTTAACCAGTCACTTGAAACAACAAACCAGCGGGATGACGACACTGTGGCGGTGTCTGCACAGCCGCTGATCGCGGCCTTTGGCTTTCTTCAAACTCGACATCGCTGTTGGACGACTCTCTGGATTCAAGCGCGTCTCTGCGATTGGTCATCGTTACAATGCCCTCCTTTCGTCTCGAATAACCGCTCCCTACTGCTTTATCGTCTGCAAACTCCCGCCCATGGAGATTGTCTACGACTGCCGTTTGTCGTCTGCCTACACGGCCAGCCCGGGTGTCATCGGAATTTGATAGGATTTGATAACCGTTGGAATTCAACGGTTTTTCGCCTGTAATTTTAAGAAACCACTAGCACGATTCATTGGATATCCGGATTATCGGAATCCTATGGGTGGCCGACTAGAATTATGTCGTTTAACCATCAGGGTCGACTTTCGGCCTTTAGAATAGTAATGATTCTTCCGCGTGACTCGGCTATCCGCATCATTGCTGTCCCGACGCCTTCCCCGCCACTTGTACGACATCGTACGCCTAGGCTGCGGACACCGCGCCCAGATGCGTACCATTATTCTGATTGTCTTCACTCTGTTGCTTTTATTTTCCCCTCCTCGACCCTGTTTGTCCGCCAAGATGTCGTCTCAATCACTGGTAAACCCCCAATGTGTGTTTCGATCTTGTTTTCCTATCCCACTGTATTAACAAGCTATACAAGTATTTATGAAAGGCCGGTCAAACAAGTGGAAGTGTATGATTTGCCCCAATAGCGATTACACAATATTTTCTCAGGCGGTGAGGCATGAAGATAATCGGGGCCATGTTAATCGTGTTCGGCATCTTGACCGAGAACCAGCCCCGATATCCAGCCCATTACGCGCTACATCGGAAACAGAATCCGAATCTGGTCATGGTCGTTCTCCGTCCGGCTCACGCTCCCCTCCAATTCGTGATCCCGTGGATGAATTCCCGGATCTCTTTGGCGGTAGACCATCTTTGCACGGCCCAGCTCTCCCTTCGGACAATCCCGACCAAATATATGATGATTTTTCAGGCGAACTTGCTCGCAATCGGCCATCCCCAGAGTCTTCCGACCAGTCTTTCGGGTCTTCCAGCGACTCGGAGGGGTATGATGATTATCTTGATACCTCCCGAGATCCACCTAGTGATGGAACTATCCCATGGGAACTGCCAGAATCGGATGGATTGTTTAATGAGTATGACGGTCAATTTGCTGATGAACAAAGACGCAAGTTTAATATGTTTATTCTGCGCATATCCTCACGATTTCTTGCACAGTTCATGCCCCACTTACCTCACTGGAAGCTTCTGGAGATGACGACTGGTGGTGTTGGCGTAGCAAACAAGTATTCCTGTCTCTAAATCCCATTTTCAAGCTTGTTCTGATGCGCTTTGCTCGCAGGAATGCCTTCTTGATCTCATGTCCGGATTTCCCCGCGCGTGTTTCTCTGAGAAAGAACTTAATGCTACGCGATGGTACGCGAAGAAAAATGGTGTATCCGACCAACCAACAATCAAGCAAGTTAAAAATCATCGTCAAGGTATCTTGAACGTTGCCGGCCTCGAGACCAAACTATTTGAGGGAAAACTCGGTAATCTCTTTGCCGTAAATGACTGGTTTAAGATTCTCAAGCATGTATGACTTGTTGAATTTCTTTCATCCAAAAAAAAATACTCAAAATCGTCGACAGGAGTTTGCGAACCCACTTACTCGTCTTAAGCTGCATTTATATCCCGAAGACAGTGGAGAAAGACTCGAGGAAGCGCGACAGGCTGCCAAATGGAAGGAAGAAGTTGATGGTAATATTTCTGGGCCAATGGCTCGCGGGAATGGCGAGAAAGATTATTATGTCGAGGAAGTTTGCTTCGTGAGATTGGATTCGCAGGGCTCCAGTGGCCCTGTGATGCCAATGCGATGGTTCACGCGCGACGGCGAAATTCTGTCGATTGCGCATCCTTTGCATCTCACGCCGTCAAAGTCGGCTTTTGTTATTGACGGAAGTGAGGGTGCTTGCCTCGAAATTCCGCTTGCCAATTATTTCCTCAATGTTCGAGATCTTGAGGAGCCTGACTGTCAAGCTCGGTACGGCATTCCCCCGCCATCGAGTATTGCTGGTATCCAGCTTCATTCTTCACCCGTGTCTGCATTGCTGATTGACACCCAGGAATATCGCGTGATTCTCGACTTCCCTTGGAGAAATGGAACCAGCCTTCTGTTAATGAATGGCGCATCAAGGGCAATGGACGTCGAGTTCATTCAGCCCCACTTTGGGCCTACTGTGATGATACATCTGGCAACGTGTCGAAAAAATGGAATAAGCATAACTCCATCTTGTTTACCCTCGCGGGTTTACCCCGTGCACTCACCCAGATGTTATATAATATTCATTTTATCGCTACTTCCAACCTGTCGCCTCCGCTGGAAATGATGGAGGCTGTCACCGCCATGTTGAAGTGATTTCAGTTATTCTTGATGTGTTTGTGTGGCTAAAATGTTTATAGGGAAGCTCAAAAGGATGGGATCGAAGTCTGGGACTGCGAGTACAAAGAGTGGATCCTGATCATTCCGTGGTTCTTGGCTTTCCAGGGCGATAATCCTATGTCGAGTGAATTTGCATCCCATATCGGCATGAAGGGGAAATATTTCTGCCGAGTTTGTAAAGCCAAATCCGACAAAACCAATCGTGCCCCGGGACATGCAGGTGAAATTGACAGATTGACAGAATTTATGACTGTGAGTGTCGCACTTTATTGATGCGAAAATGATGTTGAATGATTTCAGGCGGGGACGCCCCGAACCAAGGAGCAAACCATTGTCGATCTCATCGCGCAGCTCAAACGTGCTGTCGATGGAGCCCCAAGCGCTGTCGATGATATGGCTACTGACACTGGCTCCAAGGATAAATATTTTCAACATTTTCTCGACAAACTTCAAGCCGCGGCCACAAAACTGAGAGACGAGCAGAAGGAACGCGGCCCGGGCCCGTCTGATTCGGGTGTCTCAAAAGCTGAAGAGGTAAAAAATTTACTGCATCAGCTGCGCGCCGAGATGCCCAGCAATATATTTAACCCTGTGCTTTCTATTGCCGGTATGTTGTTGCCTCGAATGGGATTCTATTCCAATATTGACTTTGAATCTACAGAATTCGATCCAAACCGAGATACCCCAGTAGAAATTCTCCATGTCGTCCTTCTAGGGGTTGTTAAATACTGGTGGAGAGACGCAGTTTCACGGCAGAATTCCAAAGGAAAGGAGGAGCTTAAAGCTCGTCTTTCCAGTGTGGACGTGGCCGGGTTGAATGCACCACCTATCCGTGGTAATACTTATGTCCAGTACGCGGGATCTCTGGTTGGCCGCGACTTTCGGGTTATCCTCCAGGTGGCTCCCGTCGTCCTTCATGGCCTTATACCCCAGGCTCACTACGACGGATGGGTTGCACTTTGCAAGCTTGCGCCTCTGATGTTTCAGCCCGTGATTGAACATATGCCAAGCTATCTTGTGCGCTTCATTTCTTAGTTGGTTTGCGTGTGCTAATTAATTTATAGGACAGATTAAACAATGCCGTCTTTGACTTTCTCGCCGCAACCGCCCTCTGGAATACCCAGTGGTTCAATAAACCGAAATTCCACCTATTCGTACACATTGTCGAGCATATCCGCAGATTCGGGCCTTTAATACTCTACGCAACGGAAAGTTTTGAATCCTTCAACCTTGTCATTCGTCTTCGTAGTATCCACTCGACAAAACATGCTCCAAGTCTCGATATTGCGACCGCATTCAGCCATCTCCATGCAATTCGGCATTTGGTCAGTGGAGGTTATGTCCTCGAGGATGAGGATGGCAACAATATTCCTCCTCGTCAAGCAGGTCCAGAGGTACTTGCACTTTTGCAAGATCAGGAGTTTCTAGGGTTTATGTCGATGAACGGACTAACCGCTGAATCCCAAAGCGGTGAGCCTTTCCTTTCCCCGAATTTTCTAATAACAGAGTTTAATTTGATTCAGGTGAGTACATGCCATTAGTGGGAGTGGCGGCGTGTCCCTGGCTCCACACGGAAGCCGGAAAGCTTGGTATCTCCACTCTTTTACGACAGGGAGACAAGGTTCAGCGCTGTCGAAGCCTGACTCTTCCCAATGGAGACAAGGTCGAGATCACGAAATATGTTATCTATCGTAGAGAGGGAAGATCTCGCGTCGGTCGCGTCGAAGAAATTCTGGTTGAGCCAGAAACTGATTCTGTACTCGGCATATTGCTGTCCGCTTGCGAAATTGGCCCGGATATTTTGCCGTATCGATTGCCGTCTTGCACAGTGCAGCTGGACCAACGTCTAATGATTGCATTCACAGTGGGTGTTTGCATCTCTCACAATCCCAGTCAACTTATTTTATGTTTAGGCGCTTATTTGCGCAGTCAACGTGAACCACAACTGTGCAGCTCATCAATGCAAGACGACACTTACACGCCAAGTAGTTCAAGAGCGCCGGCATACTAATTTCTTCGAGAACGAAGTCAACCACACTGTGGAACCGAACGACTGTTTCCTGAACCTAGCGCAGCTCAGAAGTGCGACGGATGTGCAAAAATTTCGCAGCAGTGGTCGATTCCCGGGGCTTTCGCTCGCAGAAACTATCGAACAATCTATCCGAAATAGGGAACGGTTGGAACGCGAGGCGAAGCAAGCAGAGGAGGCCAAGGAGTCTGAGCGGCAGGAAAGGGCAGCAGGAAAGCAAACCAAGGCCGCTGGGAAACAACCAGAAAACCCACGAAAACAAGCGAAGGGCAAAGGCCGCAAAAGTGTCCAAAAATCGGCCAATCAAGATGGCAAGAAACGAAAACGAGACGAAGTTGATCAGGATTATGCTGAGGGAGATGAAGAGCTTGTATATGTCCCACGACCCTCGAGATCTCGCCGTGTAGTTGAAGACTAGATGTAATTTTTGTGTACGTTGACATCGTGTACGTAGATATGCTAGATCCGATGTCAGTGGATCATCCGTCATTCTCCTTCTTCACCTCTACATCCGATGCGTCTGGCCACCAAGGCTCATCCACGGGCTGAGAACCATCATCGACTTCAGTGAGAGTCGTGTCGGGATCGAAGTCCGATCCGACTTCTGATCTCCAGCCATAATGAGCTGGCAAATGCCCCACTATTTCATCGATGTGACCCTCTGCACGATTCACGCGAACCCTCAGCCCATCAACTCGTTTTTGAAAGGCTAGGCATGTTCCCCGCATGTCTTCCAAGTCGCGTTGGAGCCCCTGGATAACCCTCTGCGTGGCTTCATGATTATCTCGGATTTCACGGCGGAGGAGGGCGACCTCGGCCTCCAGCTGCAAGATGTGAAGACTGGCACTTTTGCTGAGTTGTGGAGGTACGCGGACGTAGTCTTCCTCGGCTTTGACGTGTCGTCTTCCATCCGTGCTCGTTTGTGTGCGCGGACTGTAGGCGCGACGGTAGGAAATACAGCTGGTACTGCCGGTAGATGCAAGGTCAGAAGAGGTGTACTCAGAAATGCAAGGACGGGTTGTACCACTCAACGGGATGTTCTCTTTCTCGAAGTTGACGTTGACCTCCAAGCGTGATATGCCGGCTTTAAAATCGTTATTCGAGGGTTCTACGGCAACCTGGGAGAGCTCTTGCAGCTCTATCTGAGTCTGTTCCCCAGCGCGAGCACCAAGATGGGATCTGAAGGCATGTTTGTTGGGCACTTGCGAATTCAAGTAGCCGAAGTCAGGATTCACGACGCTGGCGAACAACTGTCAGACAAGATTTCGCGTGCTATATCCAGCATACAATGTTGACTTAGCTGCACCCAGCTCCTTGGCGTTTCTAGTCGGCCGGCTGGTCCAGTTTCTGGAGGCTGGTGAGGCCATCCTGATTTGCGCAAGACAAAATATGGTTTGTTTGTATTTCTTTTGTTTTTCGCTTTTTTCACTTCCCCCACATGTCGCAAACCACCTCGAGCTCGCCTGGCGCCCAACGCACTTACCGATCCCCACTGCGCCACACACCGTACAACTCGGACAACCGTCGTCACCGTTCTCATGACGAGAATTGGAATTATACTGGCACTGGCATTGGCCCTGGCCAGTCGGGTGACTTTGGTAACCAATATCCTCCGTACGACAGCGGCGTCAATGGGCCCTTCGAGCGGACCCCGGGGCCATTATCCACCTCTCAAAATTTCGACCATCCAAGGAGGCTGCGGGCTCTTACCACTCTCGTCAATATCGACGAGGTTAGTACACAGTATGGCCTTCAAAATGCGCAACGGAAGGCAGCCCACAGCTTTTCCAAGGTTCGCCACCTCCTTCTATCTCATTATAACTACGTTGACATACATTTACCCCAGCTCAGCGAGGCCGACACCATGACAATGTTATACCTCGCATTCTTCGCATGGAACAACAAAATGACGAGATCCAAGGCCAAATCCAAGGCCTACAGACCCATCTTGACAATATTGCGGAGTATTGCACCCAGACCTGGAAGCCTTCCAAGCAGCAAGTTGTAGGTTTTTTCCGCTCGTATCTGCGGATTTGTACTTATATCGCCTAGAAATTGCTCAAGGCCTCCTCCGTCATTACATTATCCGGCCTATCACGTCCTACTCCAATGTGGTCCCGATTGTCGAGGTAATCCATATCGGAAACATTTGCTTCACTGGCTGAATTCATTGCAGACATACATCCATGACCATGCGAAGCGCCTGCATCTTGAGCTCTATAAACAGGACCCAACGGTCAAGGCTGCAGTTAACGAGCTGCTCGTGGCCGAAACAGTGCATTGAGAAGTGCTTTACGCAAATGGTATGTTGTCCCTCTTTTTCTTTCATTCGCGGTTCGTAATATTACTGCCTAGGTCTTTGCTTCGGTTGAGAAGAAGACACCGTTATCGGACATTCAGCAAGAGGGTTATTGATGCTTACCACCTGCCAACGATACCGACAGTCGCACCACAAGATATCAAGGCCTGCTTGGCTATGATGGTACGTGTTCACTGCTTCCCTGATCTAGATATTCACTGAGCTCCCGTGGAAACAGCGCGCAGTTGCCCGCCCG
>JARJLF010003899.1:0-10202 GCA_029378395.1 Mycena leptocephala
ATTTCGGCGAGATTCGGGTGCAATCTAGTCTCGCAGGCCGCCTCCCGTGAAGACAATCGCTCACGCGCTGACACGATGACAGTGGTCGCGAATGAACGTTGATGTTGATGAACAGGCGAGTCACATCCCAAACCACCCTCGCTAATTTCTTGACGCAATTCCAGATCCCGTTTTCGTGGTGGCCGGATCGACCGTGCGGGTGTAAGGATCTCGACTTCGGTACCTTGAATAGCAAGAGAAATCAAGAGTATCTGGGATTTAGAATACAAGAAAGGTACAATAGCTGGATCATAAATTTACGTTAAAACACGAACAAGTTCTCGCCCAGAAACTCTGATTCACGTTCATTCAGGAAGGCGGCGTCAAAGCCTTGATCTTTCAGGAGTTTCATCGGACTCAGCATCCTGTCCGACAGAATGTACCGGACCGGATACAGGCGGAGGCAGGACAAGGGACGATAACCGGCTGAGGTTGGTCGGAAGCGGGACGTGGCCATGGCGAAGAAGGCATCCTCGCAGGATAGACCTTTGAAGCGATACCCGTACACAATCGATGTAAGATTGGGGCAGACGAGAGGGTTGGAAGTGGCAGCTGTTGTGGATAAGGCATTGAAAAAGTCGGCCTGTGCATTGTCCGCGCCAGCAGTGTACTCGAGTACGAGATGTGCGAGCAGCGGCAGGCCACGGAGGACAGGGATAAGCTCCGCACAGATGGTGGATTGTCTGAGAGCCAGCCTTTGAAGTGTGGAGGAGCATCGAAGGAGAAGTGGCTGAGCCCAAGATAGGTCTCGCAGCGTGCTCGAAGATAGGAACAAATCCTCAAGCACCGGTGCCGTGATATTACGAACTGCAGTATGCGGGTCCAAGGTGAGGCGACGAAGGTAGGGGAGCATGGGAGTTATACTGGAGACTCCGCCCAGGACTCCTCGGAAACCGAGTGCACATTCACGAAGATTGGGGGATTGTTCGAGTATTGCGAGCTGACGCTCCGATGTGTATGTCCCTCGATAGTGGCTGATTTGCTGCCAGGGAATCAGGATGGATGATGGAGAGTCCGAGAGGTGGCGGTCGGATAGGATGATTTCACGCAAGCGAGGAGCAGTGGAAAAGATGTCCGGTATGGTGATCCAGTAGTGAGGTACCTCCAACCTCACCAACTGTTCCAAGTGACCCTCGACAGGGCGAAGCCAGTCCAGCACCGCAGTGCGGTGGGCCAGTCTTCTACGGCGATCTAAGCACAGGCTGCCCCAGCGACTGGAATGCTGAAGGATCAGATCCAGTAGCGGAGTATCCATGTCAGTGCGAACGTCTGGGAAATGAACGTCCAACGGGACGCGTGCTGCTCGCCGTAATTGCTCCTCCATGGACGCCGGTAGGACATCCGTTTTCGACAAACGCAACTCAATGGTGACGGAGGACCACAACTGCCCAAGGGACAGTGCTGTATGTCTCCACGATCGCGAGATGTGGCCGAGGTACCAGGGAGGTCGCTTCCCGGTCTCGCCACCATATACAAGATCAAAAATCTCGGAGATCAGTTCCGGGGGAACACGGCGGATGGGCGACAGAATGCGGCGATGCTGGAGAGCGTGCAACTTAGCATCGTTGCGTTCTTGGAGAGATTTCCCGAGGGTTGAGTTCAGATTGTGGATTTGAGATTGCAAAGAGACGATCTCCGCATCTATGAGGATTATACGGTTCTGTCATCGGACATTATGTCGCGAATGATGGGCATCTGGGCTTCGTGTGGAGGTTCGTTACTTCGCAATAGGTGAAGCAAGTCCGGCGGTGGGGAGACTGCAGATTGGTGAGGCATTTGAGGGAGTGTGGTCTGTGTCATGCCGATCACGCAGAGTTGGGCCAAGCTGTAAAACTTCAGAAATTGGCGTTGAAGGGCGACAAAACTGCTGACTTTTTTGTCAACGCCGGCGATCAGGATTGAGACTTGCCCAGTGCTCCCAAGACTTGAATCTGGAAGTAGTAAGTATCAGCCCAGTGATTTCACATCAATGAGCTCAAGAGAGAAGGGGCGGCGAAGGTCTAGGATAGAACGAGGGCCAATCGGAGGTATCCGATAAATGTGAATTGAGCCCGTATAGTGACTCACACCGTTTGGATTTCCAGTTCGCAGCTAATGCGATAGAATCCACCGCTCCTGGTCGGGTCTCCCCTGACAACAGAAATTGAGTCTGGGGCTTGGAATCGGACCGATGCTGTGGGTCTTTGTGGATGTGTGGATACCGCCTTTTAGTGCAGAATTTCCGGGGAGGGGACGCGTCGAGGATCGAGTTCGGCGAAGATGAAAGAAGAGGACAAAATCGACCGCGATCATCGACGTCCGGTGATGCGTGGTGACGGATCAATGATCGCCGAACACAGCCCCCATTTGTTGAAACTTGACCATGCTCGTCGCTGCCGGTATGTCCTAGACTGGTAACCGATCTCTCGTATGAAGACAAATCGTTCATAGAGAGAAAGCCCAGAGCGATCACGTTTCTGAAGCGTGATCGGTGGATCTTGTCCTCTTCTTTCATCTTGGCCGAACTCGATCCTCGACGCGTCCCCTCCCCAGAAATTCAGCACAAAAAGGTATCTATATCAACCGAGGTACGAGGAAGTACTGATATAGAGCGTCTGTCAAGAGAGACTAACAAAAAGGCGGTATCCACACATCCGCAGCGGCATCACAGTACCCAAAATATATAGAAAATTTTCGTACCTGTCACAGGTCACGAAGGGCATCTTCGAATGTGCGAAAAAGTCAGAAAATTGCGTGTAAAAAACCATTTTTCGCCCGCGCGGTGCATATGGCAAGCGGGGCCGAGGCGTTTGCGAGACATTTGCAGTTTCGACGTGAGCGGAAGTCACATATCGAGTTGACAGCTTACTTCCGCCTCCCATTCTTGCTTGATCGCCCTCATCTATGGCTTTACAACAGTGTTGAGTGCTCCATAATTGACAAAGGTGAGTCTGTAGTTCTAAATCTACCCTACGGCACTGAATGGTCTTATTAACTTGTAAGGAGATCCTACTGATTTCTGGCCCATCTACGAAGATTTTTTAGGTGTCACCCATGCCCATGTACGAAATCCAAAGTTCGAGTGTGTCACGGGTCACAGCGCCGGAGAATTGATCGAAATAGTACAGTACTACTTTGCCTATTGGGGACAACTGATGCCATGCAGGCAAGTTGAAAAGTTCCATTTTGGCTGGGGATTCAAGTCCTTTTATTTTATTAAAGATGTCCTCGTACTGTATTTTTTCATCCAAATCGACAGTAATGCGTCACGCACCCCCCTGTCGAAATTTGGTCGGTATCACGCGTCACCCAGCCCACAGAATGCGAGCATCAACGTGAAAACGGTAAAATTCGCGTGGAAAAGTCGAAAATTTCCTCTATGTCACAAAATTTTCGCTGGTGTCGGAATGTCGAATAGGTTGAACGGGTCACGCATCACACCCTATGACGAACGAACAGTAATACACTGATATCCTGCGAAATTTGAGCTGAAGCCACTGGTTTTGGCCTAGCCCTGGTTTCTCCTGACTTTGACCCTGGCCTATGATTTTTCATGCCTGAGCCAGGGGAAGCCAAGCCAAGCCATGGTTTCTGGGCCAGCCCGGGCAGATTAGGCCAGGGAAACACTACATGGGCCGCCCTAGGACGGAGAATCAGAAAGTCAGTTATATTTCTCCATAAATGCGCGTAAATCCAGTACACAGAGCCTAGACGACATTACACAAACTTCGACAAGCATAGATAATACATTGGATCTGAAGTCATCGAGAGAGAGATATTTACAAATCCTTACCGCAAACGAGATATCTTATCCCTTGTTGGCGAGCGCCGTCCAGCGGAGCAGCAGCTCATCCCGCTGTAGAATACCCCTGATAGATCGGGGGTGACTCCTGCGCATTCCAGACCGCCATTCCGACGTCGGAATCAGTGTGCATGTTCGCGTTTGGCGAGAGACTTCCCGGCTGCTCAAGTACGGGGGAGAGCCGAAGACCGCCTGGCGTGTGGACAAGAACGTCGCTGGGGATGTGCGTGGCACCGTGAGAGAGCACATTTGCCGTCTGCTCGCGCTTCATGTCCGCGATGTGTGGGTTTAATCCCATTGACGAAGCGCCGGAGGTCGGGACAGAGAAGGACTGGAAGTGCGATCTCATTGTTGGAGAAGGGGCAGGGACGGGAATGTCTGAGCGTGGCGCATGTATTTCCGGTTCTAAGGCGGAAACTCTGAAGTGAGAAATTCCCGTTGCAGCAGCCCTTCGGCGGCGGTAGGAACCCATCGGAGACACAGAATCAGAGCGAGAACTGCCAGCACAAAACTAAAACACCTCCCACGATAGGCGCGACGGGAACCGAGGCTCGCTTGGAAGAGGACCAGACACCGTGGGTCCGGGTGCAGGAAGTGACAATGTTTGGTACGAAGGTTCGGGGATGGTAGCCGAACCTGCGGATAAAGTGGACGACCGTGGAGTTGGACCTGAGCTGGATAATTGCGCAAATCCAATCGAAATGGGCTTGGTCTGAAAACCGAATACACATTTTCTGGGAATTATTTCCAACAATTCTTGAGTTGAAACATGAACAGTGAGCTCACCAGGAAAGATGTGCCGAAAACCCAATTTGGCGACCCGTTTGAGATGGCGGTGGTGTTACCGGGCTGAAGGGAAACGATCGCGCCGAAACATTGCGATCCATTCAATTCAGTTGGTCCGAGGTTTATATCTAGAGGGCTGATGGACCACGAGCGACCTCCAAAGGATACGGTGATGTTGACACTCGTGTTACAGGCTGTTTTGCAAAAAAGAAATTGGTTGATGATCAGAGACTGGAACAAACTGCGCACGAAATTGGAAGGCGCCTGGTTCGGCCGAGATCGGTTTAGAGCCAGGAACGGCGGCCCAGATAGCTTCGACATCGGATGTCGGTCCTCCGATCAATGCATTATTTAGATCGAAGATACTAAATGAGGAGTCTCCGGGCGTGATCGGCACTGGTTTTCCCTGCACCGTCATACCTGAGAATATGAGAAAAAGAGTAGCAATGCATTGGATGGTGCCACACCTTTGAGGGAGAGCTTCCACTGCTGCACTGTTGTCGGCATAGATACATTCTGGAAATCGATATCGCCAGAAAGAGAGATGCATTGAAGCCTCCCAAGGTAAATGCACCCCCATCAGGCTCGTCGCTCTGGGCGCCTGCTGTCTGAGTGTAGCGCCTCAGCCAGAAAGACATCTCGGTGGATTCCAGCTGGTTGTTGAAACCAAAGATTGAAGGAAAGAGGGACCTCGTGGGGCCAAATCTCCTCCAAATCCTAGCCCGAGCGAGCCTGAGACTGGTCCAGTTATCCATTTGGCCGAGATATGTTTGGCGGACACTATTGCAAGTAGATTGAGGGATCCAGCGATGAGATTTATGTGCGCGGAAATCCACTTACGAAACACCTGAGATTGCACCATATATGAACCAAGCTGCATTGTATCTTGCATAATATTTCCAGACGCCGTGTACGACCCGAAGGTAAGGCCGCCACTTGTGCTTTGAATGTTCGCGGTGGAAGAGAAAGAAGGGTCGTAAACTTGCATACTGTTCGTACATCCATCAACGCATGTTGTGTCCACCACCCAAGCGTCGGATGCTGAAAGCTCGAGTTGCACGTCGAATAGTTGGCCCCTGGCAAGAAGACTCAATAAAGTTGGCTGCTGAACCCATATTACTCACGGTGTTCCGATAGAAATTGTGGCATAGTAGGCGTCGTCGATTCCCTGAATAAATGATGAGTCCATGTACATGTGTACTGGAGAGCTGGAGACTGACTTGATCCCCTATTGGAACCGTCTGAGTGAACGCCCGTCGTTCATTACTGTTGTTTTGCCGCGAAGCACTGGAAAAGCCATATCGTATGCGCATCCGGTCTGCATCAGCGATATTGGCTTCTAGGGTCCGTGTTCCAGTTGCGCGAGTGAGCGGGATGTGCAAGGGATCCGAGGCACAAAAGGTTGGCAGAATTAATAGAATAAAAAATATGGCCATCATGGTCGTAGTGGGAGAAGTCGGGGGTGAAGTTCATAAAGGACGTCAAGGCATTGAAATGACGATGAAGGCTGTATTTCTTGGCAGCCAAGGGTTCGTGGTGATCGGTGAAAGCCGATGCTGAACTATTAACAGTTTGACACGTGCGTTTCCTTCTTCAAAGTCGGAGACAAGAAAATAAACATGCCCGGCCTCCCGAAGAATTGGAAATTTTTGCCACAACGTGAGGGAAGAGTCACCTGGTTTTTTGAGGTTTTCACCAAGGACTATGGCCTGCTCACACGGACCCTTTGAAATTGAACGTCGAGTTATGTTTGGACCGTGCGACCGTGAATGATAAGCATCGATATCTGTCCCAGAAAAATGGCACACTCTTCTTGAATATGAGATGGCTGACGGGGCAGTGTAATTACTGTACCGATCGCGAGTTCATGCCTACTTGGTATCTTGAGTTTGACGTCAAGGACTTATGAACATGCTCATAAGATCCGTTTTCATCGAGTTGAACAAGAGCGTGACGGGGCGTTCGCGCCTCACCACTTCGGTTGAAAAGTCGAAGGCATTGGCCGAGGTAAAGCCATTGTCTCACGTTCTGAGTGTGATTGAAGGAGAAGTGATGTGAGGAGATTGTGCGGGATCAGTGCCGAACTGATCCGTCTGCACTTGGGCGAATTTTCCGATTTTCTCAAGAGATAGGGCAAAGTCACAATGATGACGTTGAGAAATTAACTGATGGGGCTGTTAGAATGGAATCAAGGCGAGCTGATGGAGAAAATTTCCGGAGGTAGGTAGGTAGGTATCATTACACGGCCGGTCCGAATCACGAACGCCGGTTCCAGGGCTTTGCCCGGTGTACAAAGCAAGCATGATTACACCATCGCCCCTGGACTCTTCCCCGGCTAATATAGCCCTAGCTCGCAGACCCCACAGGTTCCCCAATGCCCACGGCAGGAATTAGCCAACAGAAAAAGCATACAAGTACCCGGATTAAGCCTATCATTTTTCACGCCCACTTGCGATGCACGGAAGTGCCAGAATGCTTTCGGCAACTCGGACAGAGGAGCGGAGTTTGCGGGGCTGCAGACGAACAGACAGATAGAGGTGCATAATTTTGTTAAGAGAGCAAAAAAAAACACCCCTGTGACTGAAAGCATGGTCATTTGTTGGAAGGGATGACACAGTCTTCTCAAACATGAGATGGCTGAGGGGAATTGGTGCTTCCATAGTGATTGTGGATCACAGCCCTTGGAATTTTGAGTTATATCAGCATTCTACCACTGTATTCCACGCGGTTCCTGGTTGATTTCAACTCGCGAAAGGATTGGGGGAGTTAAGCTGGGTGACAACACCCTTTTGAGTGATAATCATCGCAATCTGTCAGAAGAAAAGGAGACCGTATTCTCAATATGAGATGGCCGAGGGCACTGCCAAATTTATGCTTCCATTGCGATTGTGCATCACTGCCCTTGACTGGGTCTCCGTGGCCGGATTCCCTGGATCCGACAAAACTCCGTACATTGAAGCGCGCGTCATCGGCAATCGTGCAGTACAGACGGTATCTGAGAAACCATACCTTCTATTCAGTGTTGTCACTGACCCGTCTGAGGGGATCAATCAAGCGAGACTAGACAAAAGTTAGACTAGTGACCGTCTGTCTATGTAGGTAGGTAGAATTATACGGCACGGTCCCGCTCAGGCATGCCGGTTTCCAGGAAGTATCCCGATGTACGCACACTATATATAGCAACATCATCGTCCCTCGACCCCTCTATACCCTTATCAGCCGAGCACACGGTCGTGTCGAATTATTCGTACCCGCCGCGGAAGAGCTAACAGAACATAAAGAGGCAAAAAGATAAGTTAGCACATCAACACAGGTTAGCCCCTCAAGGATCTACATGGAGCACAGGAACAGGGTTGAGTACCTCTAGAAGATCAAACATGACACCGGAACCCAACGGCTGAAAAGGTGCATAAACAGAGACACGGGCATAATAGCTTCGTGTTGAATCTGAGTTTTGACACCGGCATCAGGTAAAGCCGCATACAGGATGGTCCTTTGGTCAAATATTTTGAACTTGCGGGAATTACTGTTACTGTGTAGCAAATAGAGCTTGTGGACGAGTTTAAAATCACTTTTCTGAGCCATTCCGACACGAGCTTCAACCATTTGCGTAGTCCTGGATGTCTGGAGGAGACTCGGGACACGCTGCAGAAGGTGCGGGCGGTTGAATGGCATTCTCGATGCAGCTGCTGTGGTTAAGTCTTCGGTCAACATTATTCACTTTTCACCTCAAGTCAATTATGCAAGCGGGGAGCAGGTAGGCCAAGGATATAGACAGGTCACTGTGATCGAGCAAGAGGTGACAAACTCGTAGAGGAAGTAACCAGGTATCTGTGAAGAGAGCCATTATGGGACGGCAGTATGAATTGAGCGTTAGGCGGATAAAGTTAACCAGAACTTTGCATAATGGACTGTCGTATTTCACCCACATTGTTGAAGTGAAAAATTTCCGAGCAGTATACAACTGCTTTAGTTCATTCGGTTGATTTTCGATCTTACTTCAATTGTCATTATGCAGTGCCAGCAATGAGCGTGGTGCGTGCTTTTTGGCTTTGAAAGGATCTTCGAAAATAAGTGGGTGTCTGGTCTTAGATTGACACTTCTTCTCTATCACATTTCGACGTGTGCAGCACCGAAGAATGTATGGAGTATCGAGAATGAATGCTGTCGATAGCCACAATTAGTTTCGAAAGGCAGGCTGGATTCGAGCCTAGACAAAAGTCACCTTTTGAAAAGTCCATCCCTGTTCTGATCTTTGAACGAGCTCGGCGGCATCTAGTGCTACCTACCGGCGAAGTTTGAGCAGTTGCGTCATCGGCGCGTCACAATATTTTAACACTTGTTCGGGTTGATCCGCCCGTGGGAACGAATGATCTGTTTGACCCTCTGATTGACCCGTCAGACGGTTAAGGCCCAGTGAGAATCCCGTCTGGGCAGAACAGTTGAGATCTGGTCCAGATGTTGATCCTATATTGTCTTTCGCCAATTGAAATTCGCTGCCCAATATCATTCAAGTGGATTTCTGGCCAAACGGCGACTTTCACTTTCAGAACGCAAAGTGCCAAAGTCCGAAACCGAGGAGCCCGTCGAGTGATAACGTCATAGCTGTCAAGTCCGACAGGCCATGCAGGCGGCAGTCGGAGTTTAAAACACCTCTTGTTGACTTCGTACCACCATCTCCCTACGGTCGACCTCCCTTCCTCCCCATTCCCGTCTACAATCGCGCCCTCGCCTTGCCTCGTGTCGTCGTTGCACATCTTTACTCAGCTTAGTTGCATGCGAGTCTCACGATAACCGTGTATGCCGCCGTACAGGCGCGTTACCATCGCGTGGTAAGCGTGTCTCTTCCTCTGGTTTTGGTCGCTGACTTTCCCTGTTGCAGCAGGTAAAGCAAAGTCTCTACTCCCAGCCTACGCGATTTCCCCACTCCCAAATCCTCTACAGCGGTCATCGGAATCTGACCAGTGCGTACATACCATCGCTCTTCGTGGCTGCTCATTTACTGCATGTAGACAGTTAAACATCAAGGACGGATGTTACGATTTTCACATGGGCATGTCTCAATCCATTCAATACTTCGCTTGCACTCCCTGACTTCACTTCTTTCATCCCGCAGTCCTGTCTCGTGCACGCGTCGCTTTTGCGCCCCATGTCGCAAGCCCAGTCAGATAAATGCGCCCAAATGCCATGGTGGAATTTTCAGGAAACATCAATTGCGGTAAGCTATACATCTCCATCCCCATGTCTCGCACTCCGTGTGTTCATTCCGATATCCCCATATCCACCTGCAGAGCCGCAGGAGGGGCGAGCTCATCAGCGCACCGCACCAGCGAGAGAATGATTAGAGGCGACACCAATTAAGTGTACGGCTATTATTATTATATTATTATTAACTCAGTCAGCTCATGCGTTGTCTAGCGCACTCCTCGTCTCGGGGCCAGAATCGAGGTAGGATTTTTCCGTTCATTTCCATTCCTCGTTAACATTCTTCACCTCGCAGCCCAGCCACGCGCACCCCATGCGCGCCGTCTCCCTCGTGCCCTCGATCTCACTCCGGTTGAATTCACGCTTATTTAGCCGCCCCCGTGACGCCACC